>JBAKBP010017946.1:0-47787 GCA_037953745.1 Lithodes maja
CAATATATATATATACTGTATATATATATATATATATATATATATATATATATATATATATGGGTGAAAGAGGTTATGTGACAAGTGATATAATACGAGGAGAGAGTGAGAAAAAGAGGAAGGCAGGAAGGATGGGAGGAGAGAGAGAAAGGGAAGGGGAGGAGGGAAGGAGGAGAGAGAGAGAGGGAGGGGGGGAGGAAGGAGGGATGTGAAGAGGGAGAGAGTCAGGAAGGAAGGAAGGAAGGAAGGAAGAGAGGCAAGGAAGGAAGGAAGGATGGATGGGAGGAAGGAAGGATAGGAAGAGAGAAAGGGGGAGGAGGAAGGGAACAAGGAAGAAAGGAAGGAAGGAAGCAAGGATAGGAAGTACAAAGGAGTACAAAGGAAATCAAGCAACAATAGGTCTAGTGACCCTTCTAGGCTGCTTGTCCTCCAAAACACTGAGGATCAAGTGTCCAAACAGTGATTTAGAGTGGGTAAGGGAACATTGGAAAGGGAACTACTGCCCTGGAACTAATGTCCGTGGCAGGATTAGGAAGTTAGTAGGGGACAGATGGGTTAGTAACTGAGGGGGGGATAAAATAAAGTTATTCATTTACAAACGCAGTCAGTCGCGGGTTTGATGCGAGATATTTGTCGAAGCGGAGTTTAAATGAATCAACGGTGCTGCAGTCTATAACGTCTCGGGGAAGCCCATTCCACAAGTTGACAACTCGATTGAAGAAGAAATTCTTAGATTCGTGTGAGTTAAAAGATTTACCAATAATTTTGCAACCGTTTCCCCGCTTGTAATTAGCTTGGTCGATAGTGAAGTACTTACTACAGTTCATATTGTCGATGCCTTTGATGATTTTGAACACTTGAATTAAGTCACCTCTTAATCTGCGCTGGGTTAAAGGAAATAGATTTAATTCTCTAAGACGCTCTTCGTATGGTTTGTTCTTTAGGCTAGGTATCATTTTGGTAACTCTACGCTGAACTCGTTCCAGCTTGTTTATATCTTTTTGGTAATAAGGGCACCAGGATTGAACGCAGTACTCCAGAAGAGGGCGGACTAAGGAATTGTAAAGGGTTAGGATAACTTCTTTGGATTTATGCTCAAATGACCTGCCTATAAAGCTAATTATTTTGTTTGCCTTCTTAACAACTTCTGAACATTGTTGACTCGGTTTTAGGTTACTCGATATTGTTACTCCCAGATCGGTTTCTCTGTTTACATTCTTAAGCTGAGTGCCATTCATCGAATAGTTTGCTTTCTCATTTAGGTATCCGATATGTAGTACTTTACATTTATCCGCATTGAAACTCATTTGCCAAATTTGGGCCCAACATGACAATTTATCTAGATTGTGTTGCATATCGTCAACTTGTTCTTTTGAGAGTACGCTATTTTGCAATTGTTGTATCGTCAGCAAATTTTGAGATTGTACAGGTGAGACCCTCATCTATGTCGTTGATGTAAATTAGAAAGAGAATTGGTCCTAGTACCGATCCCTGGGGTACCCCGCTACTTACATTGGTCCATTTAGATGCCTTACCGTTTATGACTACTCTTTGCTTTCTGTCGCTGAGCCAATTTTCTATCCATTTCAACACACCGTCTTGTATTCCATGCGCTTTTAGTTTTAACAGTAAACGTTTGTGGGGAACTTTGTCAAAGGCCTTTTGAAAATCAAGGTATATAATATCTACAGCTTTACTCTCATCGTAGAGATTGAGGATATAGTGGAAGAAGTCTAAGAGGTTTGTTAAACAGGAACGTTTTTTACGAAAGCCGTGTTGATTATCTTTAAGTAAGTTATTTGCCTGTAAGTGATTTACGAGTCTGTCTCTTATGACCGTTTCTAGCATTTTACATACAATTGAGGTTAAGCTAATTGGACGATAGTTACTGGGTAGGGATTTTCTGCCTTTTTTTAATATCGGTGTTACGTTGGCTAGCTTCCACTGATCAGGCATAGTTCCAGACTGCAAGAATTCATTGAATAGCAATGTCAGTGGTTTGGAGAGCTCATCCTTAGCTTCCTTTAGAACTCTAGGCGAGATTGTATCAGGTCCAGGCGTTTTATTTACCTTGAGTTTATCTAAACAATTCAATACTTCTCTCTCTGTTACGGTGATATTGCTTAGAACATCTGAATTATCAATCTGAATCGGCGATGGTGTAGGGATATCACTGAGGTCTTCGGTTGTAAAAACTGATGCAAAGCAGGTATTGAGGGCATTACTCATTTGTACTTCGTACTTCGTACTTTGTACTTCGGAAGAGAGAGAGGGGGGTGTAGGTAGGGGGAGGAAGGAAGGAGGGAAGGAGGAGAGAGAGAAAGGGGAGGGGAGGGGGAGGAAGGAAGGAGGGAAGGAGGAGAGAGAGAAAGGGGAGGGGAGGGGGAGGAAGGAAGGAGGGGAGGAGAAGAGAGAGAGAGAGAGGGGAAGGAAGGAAGGAAGGGAGGAGAGAGGGAGGGGGAGGAAGTAAGGGAGGGGAGGGGGAGGAAGGAAGGAAGGAAGGGAGAAGAGAGAGAGAGAGAGAGTGGGGGGGAGGGAGGGGGAGACGCTATAATATTGCCTTATATGGTAAGTACCGGTATGTGGTGGTGGTGGTTATATCGTCATTCTGTTGTAATAACTATCATAACACACACACACACACACACACACCTATTCATAGATATAGTGCGGTTTATGTACAATACCGTGTTCCAAATAAGTAGGCCAAACCTCTTGGACATTAACCTTTATAACTCACAAACAACTAGAGTAATCCAGCTAATATTTCTACCACTTGGGAAGAGTCAGCCAGGGAATGGGTGTGGAAAGTTACAGCCCATTTACTCCAGCCATTTTTGAGTTACAGAGGTTAGGGTTGACGATTTCTGACCTACCTATTTGGAACAGGGTCTAGTTTCAACTGTGAACTAATTAACAGATTGGGACATATTAAAGCATATGTCTACAATTATATGCAGACAATCTCTCTCTCTCTCTCTCTCTCTCTCTCTCTCTCTCTCTCTCTCTCTCTCTCTCTCTCTCTCTCTCTCACAAACACATACACACACACACACACAGAAAAGATGTTGATATATACTGTTTAGTGCCAATATTCTTTGTATGAAACACGTAATGCTTGATTTCAAACAATTTAGTTCATTATTTTGCACACGTCAGAAAAATTGTATGAATGTATGAGTGCTTGTATGTTTGAGAGAAAGAGAGAGAGAGAGAGAGAGAGTGAGAGTGAGAGATGAGGTAGGAGACGACAGGCTTTAAGTTCTAACATTCATCGATCTTGGTGCATCCTTCCCACACATATCACATACATACAGACACACATAACACACACAACACACACACACACACACACACACACACACACATACTCTTTGATCTCACAAGTACACACATAAATACACACTCAAAACAAATGCACACATAAACACATACACACACACAACTACTCAATCACATGATACATACACACACATACACACAAACATATACTACGCTAACACACACATTCATACATACACGCACACACACATTTCTTTGTCGAAAAATGTACAAATTTAGCTTGAAGGGGCATTTATTAATTTGTATTTTTTTTTGTATAGATTGAAGGAAGTCTGGGAAGGTGTTTTGTCAGCCTAGGGGACAAACTAAAATACATTGCTCGATAATGGCCAAAGCAAGTCAAATCCTCGTAAAATTACAGGCTCGCTAAATACATACATACATACCTTACCTTACCTTTGGATACCTTTGGATGTGTTCGCCGCTCCTCTAGCGGCACCAAGGAGCGCGACGCCCCTCGTTATGGGTGGTGATTTGGTGCAGTAGACTGTTTGAAGCGACAGCTCGCTCCCTTGCGAGGATGGGCTCGTCTGGCACTTTTTGCAGTTCGACATCTAGGGCTCTCTTGAAGTTGTCTAACGAGATGTCCCTCATGTCTCTTACTCGCCGTGGGAGTTTGTTGAAGAGACGTGGGCCTCTGTGTGATAACCAGCCCTCTCGCAGAGAGCCCATAGCACCCCTGTTATTCATCCGGGGGATTTCGCATTCCCAGCCTCTCCTATCACTGAATTTCATGACTATCGGAGTATGTAGGTTTGGTACTAAACCCTCTGCGATTTTCCACGTGTATATTATTAGGTAACGTTCTCTTCTACGTTCCAGTGAGTACAGATTCAGTGCTCTTAAACGCTCCCAATAGTGTAGATGTTTTATCGAACTTATATGCGAAGTGAAATTTCTTTGTACACTCTCTACGTCATTTATTTCACCTGCTTTGTATGGGGATGTTAATACGCTACAGTATTCAAGCCGCGGTATCACTAGAGATTTGAAGAGCGTTATCATAGGCAATTCACCGCGTGTTTTAAAAGTACGCAGAATCCAACCCGTTAGACGTTTCGCAGCCGCCACTTTGACCTGGTTATGTACTTTGAAACCCATATTTTCAGACATTAATACCCCAAGGTCTTTCACACTGTCTTTCCGTTCTATTATGTGGTTAGATTCTGTTAAGTAATTTGTAATTTCTTTAACACCATTATTATTTCCGTACCGTATTAATTGGAATTTTTCCTCATTGAATTGCATGTTGTTTTCCCTGGTCCACTGGAACACTACATTCATGTCTTCCTGCAGTCGGCCCGTGTCCTCTTGTGTGTTTACTATCTTGCTTAATTTTGTGTCATCAGCAAAAGACGACACCGTACTGTGTCTGGTGTTGGTATCTATGTCGCAAATTAGTATGAGGAACAGAAGGGGCGCTAGCACTGTTCCTTGGGGCACTGAGCTTTTGACATCCGAAGGCTCAGAAGTGACTTGGTTTACTGCTACCGATTGTTTTCGGTTTACGAGGAAATTGTATATCCACCGTCCGATTTTCCCAGTTATACCTTTTGCTTTCAGTTTGTGGGCTATTATACCATGGTCACATTTATCAAATGCCTTAGCAAAATCGGTGTAAATGACATCCACGTTTTTCTTTTCTTCTAGCGCTTTAAGAATTTTGTCATAGTGTTCCAAAAGTTGTGAAAGACATGATCTTCCCGCTCTGAACCCATGTTGACCGGTGTTGTGTAGTTCATTTGTCTCCATGAATGTTGAAATTTTGCTTCGCAGGACTCGCTCGAAAACTTTAATGATGTGAGAGGTTAGAGCTACCGGGCGGTAGTTTTTTGGTAGTGCTTTACTCCCTCCTTTATGCAGTGGGGCAATTATTGCGTTTTTCAAGCTATCTGGTATGTCACCAGTGTCTAGACTCCTTCTCCACATTATAGCCAGGGGTTTTGAGAGGTTTTCCTTACATTTTTTCATTAGGATCGAATTCCAAGAGTCCGGGCCTGGTGCCGAGTGGGATGGCATGTTGGAAATGGCCTCTTCTATGTCTTTTGGACCGAAATCAATATCCAGCATCTGAGGGGTTTCCGTGGGGGAGGTTTCCATGAAAAATATATTTTGGTCTCTGATGACTTTTGTTTCATCAGGCTCACTGAATGCCATTTCATACTGCCTGCTTAAGAGTTCGCTCATTTCCTTTTTGTCCCCTGTGAAAGAGCCGTCCCCTTTGCTCAGTGGGCCGATGTTTGATGTTGTTTTAGCCTTTTGTTTGGCGTATGAAAAGAAGTATTTGGAATTTTCCTTTATACCTGCAATAGCTTTCCTCTCCTCTTCCATATGTTGTAGTTCATATGATATTCTTAGCCTTTGTTCAATTTCCACAATTTCTCTATCTATTTCGACCTTTTGCCTATCCTGTAGATTTTGATGTGTGCGTCTTTGTGTGAGTAATTTGTGAGTAATGTGTGAGTAATACATACATAACATTTTAAGACTGAGTGCTCCACACATACGTGCAGTTTCAGTCTCTTGTCCTAATGGCGGCGTTCCAGGCAACCCTGTTAAGGGCTGCTTCACTTGTAAAGTTTTTGGATTTGGGATCGGCACGTATAGTCCGATCCCAGGTCTTCCTCGGTCCACCCCTTGGTGGCACGAAAAGTTCTGAAAGGCCTTTAAAATCGCCAAACTAATGGAACGAACAGAATAAAAACGTCTCCCTTAACCCTATCTAAATCCGTTGCGTCAGTGGGTTGATTTAAGATTACGATAAGAGGGGAGTATTTATTGGGCCATACCCGGTTCAGACAGGGATTATCGGGCTTTGAGGGCTGTCTGGAAATTAATCAAAGGTTTAAGGGTGTTTTTGTCTGGAACCCCCCCCCCCCCCCCCCCCCCACCACACACACACACACACACACTCTCCTCTTCGTTCCCGTGCGTATATAATTATATATGTATGTATACCTATCTTTGTGTGTGTATGTGTGTGTGTTGTGGTGCTTGAGTGTGTATGTGTGTATTTATGTGTTGACATTAGGTGTATATCACTAGACAACGAGAGGATGTGATAGTGACATTAGAAGTAGAAGACAGAGAGGATGTTGGCTTTCCTGTGGCATACTATCATAATACTATCATACTGAATATCAAACACCCACATATACTATCACACACACATACCCACACACACACTCACATTCATTCTCACAAAAACACTAATTTCTACACTGAATCTCTCTCATATCATATCTATCTATCTATCTATCTATATGCTCAGGCCCAATCCCCATTTTGGGGGTAGCCGACTCAAGACAGAGCAAGAACAGGGAAAACACAAAAACAACATAAAACAAAAAATAAACACAGATAAAAAACACAAACTCTCACACATCCAGGTCACCCAGGAGAAGACCCAGAGACCAGGGTTACCAAGGTCGCTCCAGCACTCCCCCGGCCCCTGACCACCCGGAGAGGTTCCGATCTCGGCAGGCAGACATGCAGCGGAGCCAAAGCCACAAGCCCTCCCACCACACTTCCAGGCACACCCTTCATATTAATCGTCTCCCCGGGCCAGGCGCCTGATGGACTATTATCTAGTCCAACTTGCGCCCGACCCCTTACTCCAAATGACCACGTGTTCACTCAACTATTCACAAGCATTCTCCATTCACTCCTGTCCACCACCACTTCCCCTGCCTGATCTATAGTCATTCCTCTATCATCCAAAGCCTTTCTTACACAGTCTCTCCATCTCAATGGGGGTCTTCCTGCCCTTCTATCTCCCCTTGTACCTGACTCACATATTCTCTTTGTAAGCCTTTCATCTCCCATTCGTTCCACATGACCATACCAGCTCAGCACCCTTCTGTCCACTCTGGCTGACAAATGTTCCTGCTGCCCCACTCTCCTACGTATCTCTTCATTCCTCAATCTGTCTCTACGAGTAACTCCACACATACTCCTCAAGCAGCTCATCTCCATCACATCCAGCCCTCTTTTCTCCTTTTTCTTCATATCATATCATATACTGTCACAATACTATCAGGCATACTCACTATCACACTCATTCTTATATACTCACACTCACTCATATACACTCTCTCTCTCTCTTATCACACTGATATACACACGCACTCACTCACATATACACATTCACTCTCTCTTACCCAATGTCGTTTTCTTTATCACTAGGCCGAGATACATAAACGTTACAACAAAATGTGTAATTTCCGTTGTCATTAGTCGTTTACAAGTCGATTTTTTTTGTTTTTGACATTTACTTTATCTAGCTATCTCCATCTCTCTAGCTACCTTATCTATCTATATATGTCTATTTATATCTATCTATCTATCTATCTATCACACACACAACTCTCGCTAGCTACAGTATCTCTATTTAGCAGATGATGTGTGAGTGGACATATCTATCTATGTACACCTATATATCTGTCTATCTATCCATCTCTCTCTCTCTCTCTCTCTCTCTCTCTTTAACAGGTGTAGCCTATGTTAGTGAGCTATATAACACTAGGATGGTGATTCACACATGTAGACCACCTCTCTCTCTCTCTCTTAGGAATGTTGTTTATGCATCAGAGTAAAACAAACAAACATAAATAATTCCTTTTTATAATTAGTTAATTTTACTATAATCCTTCCAAAGTTATCTGGGTAAATGCTAGGATGAAAAAAAAATAAATAAAAGATAGACATAATATAATTTAATTAAATTTAGTTCAAGGGGGTAGGGTTTTATTTATTTGTTTATTTCTTTATCATTAATTGCGTTTCCTCCCTAGACCTCCATCAAGCTTAAAAAAGTATGCCCAAGATCTCCCTACCAGACAAATTTGTAATTTGTTCGGTAGACAAATGTTTTTGGCCGGTTCCTCCATAGTTACAGGCCCGCTATCGCTCGATAGGAAAAATCGATACCTACATTGCAAGAAAGATCTTAATACTGACGACAACAGGAGCGAAAGGTTTTAAAGTCGTCAACTTAATTAGGCGAACGTCTTAAAATCTCATAACAAATAGGGTTAAACATGAGGGAGGAGGGAGTCTAGGGGAAGAAAAAAAACATCTCTACTTCCGGACTAGAATTGCCAGAAAAACTGTGTGTGTGACTCTGTACAGGTGTGAGGTCAGTACAGGTGGAATGAGAGAGAGAGAGAGAGACACCTGCCCGGCTTAATGATCGTAGGTACAGGTGTTGTGGAAGGTGAGGTGGTGGAAAGAGAGAGGAGGGGGGAGGGGGAGGAGATAAATGGGGAGGGCATGGGAGAGGAGGGACGGGTGAAGAGATGGAGAATAGGGGAGGATTGAGAGGAGAGGAGGAGATGGAGAGAAGGGGGGATGGGGAGGAGAGGAGATGGAATAGGAGAGGAGAGGGGATGGTTGTGGAGGAGAGGAGGGGATGGGAGAAGGGATGGATAGAAAGAGGGAAAGAGTAGAGGAGAGGATGAGAGGGAATAGTGGAGAAGAGAGGAGAGGAAGGAGGGGATGGAGAAAAGGAGGGAGGGGTAAGAAGAGGAGAGAGAATAGAAGATATGAGAGGAAGGAGGGAATGGAAAGAAGGGAGGAGGGGTAAAGAAGAGAGCGATGGGTAGAAGAGAGTAAGAGAAAGAGAGGAGAGGTAATAGGAGAAGAGAGGAGAGGGAGTAACAGAAGAGAGAAAGGGAAATAGAGGAGAATAGAAAGAATAGTGGAGAAGAGCGGGATGGGGGATAGGGAGGAAGGGAGGAGGTATGAGGGAGGGGAAAGTGGTTCACTAACACACTCGGATTCCCAACAATGCACCTCAAATACCGCTACTCTGGTATTTACTTTATTTGTATTATTTTGTATTTATTTTTGGGAGGAGTTGGATGGGTGTAAAGGTAATACACTTTAATTTAAGCTGCTCAACCCCTTCTGTACCGGCGACGTCTTTATATTTTCAATCTAGCTTTATTTAAACGATATTGTGCAGTTTTAGAAGGATCTGTGGTAGTAAAAAGGGTTAAGTGAGATGATTCGAAGCCTGTTAAATGCTGGAGGCCCCTTTTAAGCTGAATAAAATAGTATAATCGTAGCCAGGATAAAGTTAAAAGGACGGCATCGGTACTGCAAGAGACACGATTCAGGGGTGAGAGCTAGGTGTGGACATGAGTTATTTGAGAAGTGCGTGTAGGGTCACATGAAGAGACAGACAGACAATTGAGGAAGTACAAGAGCGATGTGATGTGGATGTGAAGTAGAGTGTGAGGAGGAATACCTTGAGGTGGTTCAGTCATGTGGAGCATGTGGCGAGTTAGATAAGAAACAAGAGTGTATGAGGGTGAGGTGGATGGGTAAAGAGGGAGAGGCAGACCGAAAATGAGATGGAAGGATGGAGTTAAAAGGTATATGAGTGAAGGGTGGGAGGAGGGGCGTCGCGCTCCTTGGTGCCGCTAGAGGAGCGGCGAACACATCCAAAGGTATCCAAAGGTAAGTTGACGGATGACAGGCGCATGGAGGCGCTTCATTCGTGGCCACATCCCTGGAGCAAAAATTTACCAATAACAAATTTGATTAGAGATGCAGGCTAACGCAAGCACAAAACACACGCGCGGAGAGAGAGAGAGCCAGCAAGAGCTAGAGAGAAGGGGAGGGAGAGGGAGAGCGCGTCGCCAAATACGTAACAACTCATCATCATGAACAGGAAACAGTTCATGAGGTATTACCGCAACATTATGTAAATAATTATGGTACTGTACTTCATAACAATAGGAAAACAAGGAGAGGAATATACTTTAACAATAGGAAATATAATAACTGTAGCGAAACATCCAATAGGAGAAAAAATGCCGGTATTCTCAGGATGACAGAAAACGGATTATATAAATAAAACAAGGCAAACAGTAAAATAACCCGATAAAAAAACCCGGGAACATCTGTCAAAGAAGCTATCTATCTATCTATCTATATACTCAGCCCCAATCCCCATTTTTTTTTTTAGGGGGGGGGGTGCTCAAGACAGCCAGAATAGGGACAACACAAAACACAACAGACAACAATGAACACACAAAAACAAAATACATAAATTCCGGCCGTGGATAAAACGCGACAATGACAACAAAAACAAGAACATCTGTGAGGCAGTGAATGAGTCATCCCTCGGAGGAACCACCACCACCACCACTAAACCGAGTATCACACGAGCGCCTTTTCCGCCAATTTTCCATGATCAACATTTTTCTGGAGTATTTTGCCCTGGTATCGGAAACTAGACTGATGGTAGATGAATTTAGGTAGCCAAAACGTCTTAAGTGTTGACCTCATAAGCTGCCAGGCCAGTGTTGAGGATAAATGTTGAGTGAAAAAGCGCTCGTGTGATACCTGCTTAACACATGAGGGACCAGACATTTTCAAGGCCTGGCAACTCTTAACGCCGACACATGACACTCTCGTCTCATCAACCGCATCAATTACAATACCTACACATGTCTAAATATCATCAATATCCTCCTAGTGTTGGATAATATATAAACTAGCAACTTTCTTGTCAATGACAAGGATGGAGCAGACGAATATCCAACTTTACCATATATGGCAATATCCTCTGTTTCAAATCTTGATTGGCCTATGTGCTCCTCTCACTATACCTAACTTTCACGAAGTTTTTATTTCGCGAACGATTGTAGTGGGAGATAGCTCAGTTTGTCGGGGCAATAGAAGTGCAACAAGGATAAAAAGTTACATGCATGTTGACATAGAAAGCAAGAGTTGTCATCGTGGAGAGATATTGAGGTTGCTTCTTCAATGGCTCCCTGACGAGTGTCGCAAAATAAACCTGTGGGAGTGCCAGCCAAGTAGTTCCCTCGTGGACATACTTTACGTTCGCTAGATCAATCCCGAATGATAAATTGACCTCGCATAGCATAATTCGCATGAACAATTATAAAATATATGTAAATCCGATGCGCCAGAAACATGGATATATGACATTTGGTGGTGTGTTCAGAGGTGTGCCGCGATAGGGTGAGGAAGGCGGTACTGCGTCCGGACGGACCAATGGGAGCGCCTGATGATTCCACCCTAGATGGCGCGCGCGGAGTGATACCTGACGTCACACCACTACGCCCCTTCAGCCCTTTTCAGTGGCCAGAGTTGAATAGTCTCTCTGTGAGCTGTGTCAAATCTAAGTGTTGTCCCCCCTCTTATAGCACCATGGTGAGTTTGGTTGAGCTTGGCGGTGACCAGGATATAAGAGTCGAGGGCCCAGTGGTTGAAATGGACCCTATCTTTAGGAACGTGTACAGTATTTTCCCTCGGTATTACAACTTTTCCTCCCTGATTTAACACCACCACCATCATGCCGGCTACTGCAACCCCCCTCCGACTACCGGTGTGCTTGGCTAGACCAGTGTTAAGTACCCAAAGTACTGTTCCTGGAGGCTATGTAGTGTGTTATAGTGGTAGGTCTTGTTCGTGGGTTCATGTAGGCGAGGTGGGGACCAAAATAAGGCTATTTTTGGCGGGTAATTCACGTTTTGATGTGGGCGGTGGATTGGTAGTTTTTATCTTTTTTGTCAAGTTTGGTGTGATGTATGACACTTCACACGAGGGTTGGTGGTGGCGTGGGCGAGAGAGATGTCCTGTATTAGGCTCCTTCCCCACCCACCCACCCGTCTCTCTTGGCATACCTCCACTAGACCTATATAAATGACCTTCCTCGAAATAGTCTTGAAAGTGCCAAGCATATTTCTGCCAAATACTGCCCCCAGACTCTAAACTGCTACCCGTTATGGATTGACGTCCTTGTCTTATTTCCCTTCAATGTACTGCAAATATGGGCGGGTATTTTTGTTCTGTTATTCTGGTTATGAAATTAGTAGAGAATTGATGCACTTTGGTTGGTCACAAAGGCGAGGAACGAATAGTTTTCTGAAGGCCCAACTAAACTATTTCAAGAGGTGGTTCACGCATAAATGTAGGCCTAACCTACTTTTGTTCAATTAAAAACTGAACAGGAAATCGTTCGCTCCTCGGGGACTTCCCAAAAATGTGTTAAATGTTGGCCTACATTGCCTAAGTATGCTAGGCCTATTTACTTATTGGGGGAATGTTAGAAAAGCGTCAGTTGTTACCGGTTATTTAGAATTTGCAACTGAAATGGTCATGACTAACGAAGAACTTCAGTACCTTTGGAATTGTCTAAAAAGATGAAACATTAGTCTTAAATTTATTATGATAGGCCTATCGAACTATTTTATTTTCTATTATAAAGTGGTTCGGTGTCTAATTTGTTTACCGAATAGTCTTGCCAGTTGGATAGCAACTTGAGTAATGTACTCGCATAAGTACCCTTCTCTTGTACAATTACGTAAGGAAGCATATTGCATATGAGCCGACTTCGGTAACCGCTTGGTGACGCCATTTTGTATAAATGATGGAATCGTGAATCTCCATAAGTGGAGGGAAAGGTGTTAAATCCCAGAATAGAGGCTTCAATGTTACGTAACCATATTCCCGCGGTTCACGGCTGGGATTTGAGGGACGAAGTTGCCAGATTTTAAATAATAGGAATGTTTGGCACCTTTATTTGGATATATTCTTTACATTCAAAGTAACTAATAAGCAAGGTACATAAGTTAGCCAGTTGAAATGCCGGTAATTAACTTTTTGTATACCACGGCAAGTTTAAATAGTTTACACCCATTTGTTCATGAATTTAGTAAGACACTCGTCCATGAGAATAAAGAATTAGGAGGAACTACTAATTCTAACGGCAACATTCTTCCTAAGCTGAATAAAATTATCGATGCCAAATATACGATGCACAAAGGTCATTAAATATCGATAATCTTAAATATGATAGTTTGTTAATCCTTTGAGTTCTAGGTCTGGGAGGGGGAGGAGTTGAAGAATGATTTAATATAGCTTAATTAGCCTACTATACCGGTTACTGGATTATTAATTTAAGCTGACTTGTGGAATAGACTACACTTGATAAACAAATTGACTAGACCTAACTCTTGTTTGTACTTTATCTGAACATTTAATTTGGTCAATATACAGGCGCTACAATATAGGTAGACATTTGTTAATGGTAGTTTTGGGTTCCTATCATCATATGCTTCATTTCTATATACTTTTTATCCCCGGAAAAAAAAAAAAATCTTGGGATTTTTTGTTTTGGTCATTAACCTAACCAAAAAACCTAACCTAACCTAATAGTCCCCAATTACATTTAGGTTAGTTTAGTTTTTTTGTTTTTGTTAGGTTAATACAAAAAAAAAAAAAATTAAGAAAAAAAAAAAAAAAAAAAATCCCCGGGGATAAAAAGTATGTAGAAATGAAGCATATGATGATAGGAACCCAAAACTACCATTAGAAATTTGGGATTTTTTTTATTTTAATACCACGCATTTTCAGTGTTTTTTATAAACAAAATAGGTCATTTGCATCAATATATAGTGTTTGTAATTAATTAGAAATCTCGAGAAAACCTATTTTCCCCATTAGGCCTATCGATCGATGTTGAGACCCCCCCCCCCCCCCCCCCCCCCATAGTGATTTGAAAAGACATTAGCCTAACCTAACAACCTTACCTAACCTAACCTAGTATTATGGGTGGGGGCTGCCGCCCCCACACCCCCGCTGGTCGAGTGCTAATCCCTTAATAAAAAATAAAAAACAAATAATTGGCTATCTGACCTGACTCCATTCCCTGTTATCTGACCTGACTCCATTCCCTGTTATCTGACCTGACTCCATTCCCTGTTATCTGACCTGACTCCATTCCCTGTTATCTGACCTGACTCCATTCCCTGTTATCTGACCTGACTCCATTCCCTGTTATCTGACCTGACTCCATTCCCTGTTATCTGACCTGACTCCATTCCCTGTTATCTGACCTGACTCCATTCCCTGTTATCTGACCTGACTCCATTCCCTGTTATCTGACCTGACTCCATTCCCTGTTATCTGACCTGACTCCATTCCCTGTTATCTGACCTGACTCCATTCCCTGTTATCTGACCTGACTCCATTCCCTGTTATCTGACCTGACTCCATTCCCTGTTATCTGACCTGACTCCATTCCCTGTTATCTGACCTGACTCCATTCCCTGTTATCTGACCTGACTCCATTCCCTGTTATCTGACCTGACTCCATTCCCTGTTATCTGACCTGACTCCATTCCCTGTTATCTGACCTGACTCCATTCCCTGTTATCTGACCTGACTCCATTCCCTGTTATCTGACCTGACTCCATTCCCTGTTATCTGACCTGACTCCATTCCCTGTTATCTGACCTGACTCCATTCCCTGTTATCTGACCTGACTCCATTCCCTGTTATCTGACCTGACTCCATTCCCTGTTATCTGACCTGACTCCATTCCCTGTTATCTGACCTGACTCCATTCCCTGTTATCTGACCTGACTCCATTCCCTGTTATCTGACCTGACTCCATTCCCTGTTATCTGACCTGACTCCATTCCCTGTTATCTGACCTGACTCCATTCCCTGTTATCTGACCTGACTCCATTCCCTGTTATCTGACCTGACTCCATTCCCTGTTATCTGACCTGACTCCATTCCCTGTTATCTGACCTGACTCCATTCCCTGTTATCTGACCTGACTCCATTCCCTGTTATCTGACCTGACTCCATTCCCTGTTATCTGACCTGACTCCATTCCCTGTTATCTGACCTGACTCCATTCCCTGTTATCTGACCTGACTCCATTCCCTGTTATCTGACCTGACTCCATTCCCTGTTATCTGACCTGACTCCATTCCCTGTTATCTGACCTGACTCCATTCCCTGTTATCTGACCTGACTCCATTCCCTGTTATCTGACCTGCCTCCATTCCCTGTTATCTGACCTGCCTCCATTCCCTGTTATCTGACCTGCCTCCATTCCCTGTTATCTGACCTGCCTCCATTCCCTGTTATCTGACCTGCCTCCATTCCCTGTTATCTGACCTGCCTCCATTCCCTGTTATCTGACCTGCCTCCATTCCCTGTTATCTGACCTGCCTCCATTCCCTGTTATCTGACCTGCCTCCATTCCCTGTTATCTGACCTGCCTCCATTCCCTGTTATCTGACCTGCCTCCATTCCCTGTTATCTGACCTGCCTCCATTCCCTGTTATCTGACCTGCCTCCATTCCCTGTTATCTGACCTGCCTCCATTCCCTGTTATCTGACCTGGCCTCCATTCCCTGTTATCTGACCTGCCTCCATTCCCTGTTATCTGACCTGCCTCCATTCCCTGTTATCTGACCTGCCTCCATTCCCTGTTATCTGACCTGCCTCCATTCCCTGTTATCTGACTTGCCTCCATTCCCTGTTATCTGACCTGCCTCCATTCCCTGTTATCTGACCTGCCTCCATTCCCTGTTATCTGACCTGCCTCCATTCCCTGTTATCTGACCTGCCTCCATTCCCTGTTATCTGACCTGCCTCCATTCCCTGTTATCTGACCTGCCTCCATTCCCTGTTATCTGACCTGCCTCCATTCCCTGTTATCTGACCTGCCTCCATTCCCTGTTATCTGACCTGCCTCCATTCCCTGTTATCTGACCTGCCTCCATTCCCTGTTATCTGACCTGCCTCCATTCCCTGTTATCTGACCTGCCTCCATTCCCTGTTATCTGACCTGCCTCCATTCCCTGTTATCTGACCTGCCTCCATTCCCTGTTATCTGACCTGCCTCCATTCCCTGTTATCTGACCTGCCTCCATTCCCTGTTATCTGACCTGCCTCCATTCCCTGTTATCTGACCTGCCTCCATTCCCTGTTATCTGACCTGCCTCCATTCCCTGTTATCTGACCTGCCTCCATTCCCTGTTATCTGACCTGCCTCCATTCCCTGTTATCTGACCTGCCTCCATTCCCTGTTATCTGACCTGCCTCCATTCCCTGTTATCTGACCTGCCTCCATTCCCTGTTATCTGACCTGCCTCCATTCCCTGTTATCTGACCTGCCTCCATTCCCTGTTATCTGACCTGCCTCCATTCCCTGTTATCTGACCTGCCTCCATTCCCTGTTATCTGACCTGCCTCCATTCCCTGTTATCTGACCTGCCTCCATTCCCTGTTATCTGACCTGCCTCCATTCCCTGTTATCTGACCTGCCTCCATTCCCTGTTATCTGACCTGCCTCCATTCCCTGTTATCTGACCTGCCTCCATTCCCTGTTATCTGACCTGCCTCCATTCCCTGTTATCTGACCTGCCTCCATTCCCTGTTATCTGACCTGCCTCCATTCCCTGTTATCTGACCTGCCTCCATTCCCTGTTATCTGACCTGCCTCCATTCCCTGTTATCTGACCTGCCTCCATTCCCTGTTATCTGACCTGCCTCCATTCCCTGTTATCTGACCTGCCTCCATTCCCTGTTATCTGACCTGCCTCCATTCCCTGTTATCTGACCTGCCTCCATTCCCTGTTATCTGACCTGCCTCCATTCCCTGTTATCTGACCTGCCTCCATTCCCTGTTATCTGACCTGCCTCCATTCCCTGTTATCTGACCTGCCTCCATTCCCTGTTATCTGACCTGCCTCCATTCCCTGTTATCTGACCTGCCTCCATTCCCTGTTATCTGACCTGCCTCCATTCCCTGTTATCTGACCTGCCTCCATTCCCTGTTATCTGACCTGCCTCCATTCCCTGTTATCTGACCTGCCTCCATTCCCTGTTATCTGACCTGCCTCCATTCCCTGTTATCTGACCTGCCTCCATTCCCTGTTATCTGACCTGCCTCCATTCCCTGTTATCTGACCTGCCTCCATTCCCTGTTATCTGACCTGCCTCCATTCCCTGTTATCTGACCTGCCTCCATTCCCTGTTATCTGACCTGCCTCCATTCCCTGTTATCTGACCTGCCTCCATTCCCTGTTATCTGACCTGCCTCCATTCCCTGTTATCTGACCTGCCTCCATTCCCTGTTATCTGACCTGCCTCCATTCCCTGTTATCTGACCTGCCTCCATTCCCTGTTATCTGACCTGCCTCCATTCCCTGTTATCTGACCTGCCTCCATTCCCTGTTATCTGACCTGCCTCCATTCCCTGTTATCTGACCTGCCTCCATTCCCTGTTATCTGACCTGCCTCCATTCCCTGTTATCTGACCTGCCTCCATTCCCTGTTATCTGACCTGCCTCCATTCCCTGTTATCTGACCTGCCTCCATTCCCTGTTATCTGACCTGCCTCCATTCCCTGTTATCTGACCTGCCTCCATTCCCTGTTATCTGACCTGCCTCCATTCCCTGTTATCTGACCTGCCTCCATTCCCTGTTATCTGACCTGCCTCCATTCCCTGTTATCTGACCTGCCTCCATTCCCTGTTATCTGACCTGCCTCCATTCCCTGTTATCTGACCTGCCTCCATTCCCTGTTATCTGACCTGCCTCCATTCCCTGTTATCTGACCTGCCTCCATTCCCTGTTATCTGACCTGCCTCCATTCCCTGTTATCTGACCTGCCTCCATTCCCTGTTATCTGACCTGCCTCCATTCCCTGTTATCTGACCTGCCTCCATTCCCTGTTATCTGACCTGCCTCCATTCCCTGTTATCTGACCTGCCTCCATTCCCTGTTATCTGACCTGCCTCCATTCCCTGTTATCTGACCTGCCTCCATTCCCTGTTATCTGACCTGCCTCCATTCCCTGTTATCTGACCTGCCTCCATTCCCTGTTATCTGACCTGCCTCCATTCCCTGTTATCTGACCTGCCTCCATTCCCTGTTATCTGACCTGCCTCCATTCCCTGTTATCTGACCTGCCTCCATTCCCTGTTATCTGACCTGCCTCCATTCCCTGTTATCTGACCTGCCTCCATTCCCTGTTATCTGACCTGCCTCCATTCCCTGTTATCTGACCTGCCTCCATTCCCTGTTATCTGACCTGCCTCCATTCCCTGTTATCTGACCTGCCTCCATTCCCTGTTATCTGACCTGCCTCCATTCCCTGTTATCTGACCTGCCTCCATTCCCTGTTATCTGACCTGCCTCCATTCCCTGTTATCTGACCTGCCTCCATTCCCTGTTATCTGACCTGCCTCCATTCCCTGTTATCTGACCTGCCTCCATTCCCTGTTATCTGACCTGCCTCCATTCCCTGTTATCTGACCTGCCTCCATTCCCTGTTATCTGACCTGCCTCCATTCCCTGTTATCTGACCTGCCTCCATTCCCTGTTATCTGACCTGCCTCCATTCCCTGTTATCTGACCTGCCTCCATTCCCTGTTATCTGACCTGCCTCCATTCCCTGTTATCTGACCTGCCTCCATTCCCTGTTATCTGACCTGCCTCCATTCCCTGTTATCTGACCTGCCTCCATTCCTGTTATCTGACCTGCCTCCATTCCCTGTTATCTGACCTGCCTCCATTCCCTGTTATCTGACCTGCCTCCATTCCCTGTTATCTGACCTGCCTCCATTCCTGTTATCTGACCTGCCTCCATTTCCTGTTATCTGACCTGCCTCCATTCCCTGTTATCTGACCTGCCTCCATTCCCTGTTATCTGACCTGCCTCCATTCCCTGTTATCTGACCTGCCTCCATTCCCTGTTATCTGACCTGCCTCCATTCCCTGTTATCTGACCTGCCTCCATTCCCTGTTATCTGACCTGCCTCCATTCCCTGTTATCTGACCTGCCTCCATTCCCTGTTATCTGACCTGCCTCCATTCCCTGTTATCTGACCTGCCTCCATTCCCTGTTATCTGACCCGACTCCTTTCCCTGGTATCTGTCCCGACTCCTTTCCCTGGTATCTGTCCCGACTCCTTTCAAATGTACAAATGTACTAAAGCTCAGTGATAGCGAAAGAACTCGTACCAATGGTTTCAAATTAGATAAATTTAGTTTCAGAAAAGATATAGGCAAATATTGGTTTGGTAACAGAGTTGTAGATGGGTGGAATAGACTACCAAGTGCTATAGTGGGATCTAAAACTGTAGGGAGCTTTAAGATAAAATTGGATAAGCATATGGACGAGAGGGGTTGGGTGTGAAGGGGGATCAGCCGGGTTGGGCCAATCAGCACTCTGCAGACCCCCAAAATCCTGTGTTAATCCCTAACCGTTTTGATAAGATGATCCTCAGGGTATTAGAGTGTGGAGCCTATAATTGGGCTTTGTAATTGAATTGGGGTTGTGTGGGACAGGGATCTGCCTTGGTTAGGCCAATCGGCTTTCTGCAGACTCCCATTTTCTTATGTTCTTGTTACTTCTTATGTTCTTTCCCTGGTATCTGACCCGACTCCTTTCCCTGTTATCTGACCCGACTCCTTTCCCTGTTATCTGACCCGACTCCTTTCCCCGTTATCTGACCCGACTCCTTTCCCCGTTATCTAAGAACATAAGAACATAAGAACATAAGAAAATGGGAGTCTGCAGAAAGCCGATTGGCCTAAGCAAGGCAGATCCCTGTCCCACACAACCCCAATTACAAGTCCCAATTATAGGCTCAACACTCTAATACCCTGAGGATCATCTTACCAAAACGGTTAGAGATTAACGCAGGATTACGGGGGTCTGCAGAGCGCTGATTGGCCCAACCCTGCTGATCCACCTTCACACCCAACCCTTCTCGTCCATATGCTTATCCAATTTTATCTTAAAGCTCCCTATCGTTTTTAATCCCACTATAGCACTTGGTAGTCCATTCCACCCATCTACAACTCTGTTACCAAACCAATATTTGCCTATATCTTTTCTGAAACTAAATTTATCTAATTTGAAACCATTGGTAAGAGTTCTTTCGCTATCACTGAGCTTTAGTACATTTGCCATGTCCCCTTTGTTAATCCCACTAACCCACTTGAACACCTCTATCATATCCCCTCTAACTCTGCGTCTCTCTAACGAATGTAAGCCTAATTTCTTCAACCTTTCTTTATACGGAAGATTTCTAATATTATGGATCATTTTTGTCATTCTACGTTGTACTCTCTCCAATGAATCTATGTCCATTCTGTAATAAGGACACCAAAATTGAACAGCATAATCCATATGGGGTCTCACTAATGACAAGTAAAGTTTTAAGATAACATCAGCAGTTCTGTTACTCACACTCCTTGAGATGAACCAGAGAATCTTGTTTGCCTTGTTTCGAACGCTTATACACTGTTGTCTAGGCTTCAAATCATTGCTAACAAACACACCTAGATCTTTCTCACAATTCGAGTTTTCTAATTCCACATTAGCTAGTTTATATTTAACATTTGTATGCATCTTCCCTATCTTTAATACCTTGCATTTGTCAATGTTAAACTTCATCTGCCAATTTACTGACCATTCGTGTAAGGTATCTAGATCCCTTTGGAGGCACTCTATATCTCTATCTGAATCAATTGTTCTCCCCATTTTGGTATCGTCTGCAAATTTACTTATCCTACTAGTTATACCTAAATCAAGGTCATTTATGTATATAACAAACAACAGAGGACCTAATACAGATCCCTGGGGGACACCACTTTTGACTGCTCCCCATTCCGACTTCGTACCATTTATGCTGACTCTCTGCTTCCTACCAATTAGCCATGACCTAATCCATCCCAACAACGCCCCACCTATTCCATGCGCCTCAACCTTTCTCATCAATCTCTCATGGGGGACTCTGTCGAAAGCTTTACTGAAATCTAAATATATTATATCATATGACTTGTCATTATCTACTGCTTCATATACCTCTGAGAAAAAACTAAGCAAATTAGTAAGGCAAGAACGTCCCTGAGTGAATCCATGCTGAGAAGAATTTATTAAATTAAATCTATCTAAGTGGTTTCTAATTTTACTAGCAATAATTGACTTTAGTAGCTTTCCTATGATTGATGTAAGACTAATGGGACGGTAATTGGATGCTATTGATTTGTCACCTTTTTTGAAGATCGGAACTACGTTTGCAAGCTTCCAAGCTTCTGGAACTATACCTGTCTCCAATGATTTGTTAAATACAAATGTTAATGGGTAACTTAACTCATCCCTACATTCTTTTAATACTCTAGCATATACCTCATCAGGACCAGGCGATTTATGAGGTTTCAGTCTGTCAATTTCCTTAAGCACATCATTTCTACTTATAGTAACCGTACTTAACCTATTTTCTATACTATCGCTATATACCTTACGGACTTCTGGAAACTGTGCCAAATTTTCATTAGTGAAAACGGAAAGAAATTGACTATTTAATGTACTGCACATTTCTAAATCATTTTCTGTCATTTCTCCTATAGAAGTTTTAAGGGGACCAATTACATCTCTAACCTTGGATTTATATAGTTGGTAAAAAGCTTTAGGATTATTTTTTGAGTCATTGGCAACCTTAATTTCATAATTTATTTTTTCTTTCCTAATATCCTTTTTTACCTGTCTTGATAGATTCTGATAGTAAGCAAGTAGGTGAATTTCGTCTTTTCTAATTTTTCTATATGACTCCTTTCCCCGCCGACTCCTTTCTGACCCACTCCTTCCCGTTATCTGACCCGACTCCTTTCCCCGTTATCTGACCCGACTCCTTTCCCCGTTATCTGACCCGACTCCTTTCCCCGTTATCTGACCCGACTCCTTTCCCCCGTTATCTGACCCGACTCCTTTCCCCGTTATCTGACCCGACTCCTTTCCCCGTTATCTGACCCGACTCCTTTCCCCGTTATCTGACCCGACTCCTTTCCCCCGTTATCTGACCCGACTCCTTTCCCCGTTATCTGACCCGACTCCTTTCCCCGTTATCTGACCCGACTCCTTTCCCCGTTATCTGACCCGACTCCCTTTTCCCCGTTATCTGACCCGCCCCCTTTCCCCGTTATCTGACCCGCCCTCCTTTCCCCGTTATCTGACCCGCCCCCTTTCCCCGTTATCTGACCCCGCCCCCTCCTTTCCCCGTTATCTGACCCGCCCCCTTTCCCCGTTATCTGACCCGCCCCCTTTCCCCCGTTATCTGACCCGCCCCCCTTTCCCCGTTATTTGACCCGCCCCCTTTCCCCGGTATCTGACTTGACCCGACCCCTCTCCCCGGTATCTGACTTGACCCGACCCCTCTCCCCGGTATCTGACTTGACCCGACCCCTCTCCCTGGTATCTGACTTGACCCGACCCCTCTCCCTGGTATCTGACTTGACCCGACCCCTCTCCCTGGTATCTGACTTGACCCGACCCCTCTCCCTGGTATCTGACTTGACCCGACCCCCTCTCCCTGGTATCTGACTTGACCCGACCCGACCCCCTCTCCCTGGTATCTGACTTGACCCGACCCCTCTCCTGGTCTGACTGCCCGACCCCTCCCTGGTATCTGACTTGACCCGACCCCTCTCCCTGGTATCTGACTTGACCCGACCCCTCTCCCTGGTATCTGACTTGACCCGACCCCCTCTCCCTGGTATCTGACTTGACCCGACCCCTCTCCCTGGTATCTGACTTGACACCCCGACCCCCTCTCCCTGGTATCTGACTTGACCCGACCCCTCTCCCTGGTATCTGACTTGACCCGACCCCTCTCCCTGGTATCTGACTTGACCCGACCCCTCTCCCTGGTATCTGACTTGACCCGACCCCTCTCCCTGGTATCTGACTTGACCCGACCCCTCTCCCTGGTATCTGACTTGACCCCGACCCCTCTCCCTGGTATCTGACTTGACCCGACCCCTCTCCCTGGTATCTGACTTGACCCGACCCCTCTCCCTGGTATCTGACTTGACCCGACCCCTCTCCCTGGTATCTGACTTGACCCGACCCCTCTCCCTGGTATCTGACTTGACCCGACCCCTCTCCCTGGTATCTGACTTGACCCGACCCCTCTCCCTGGTATCTGACTTGACCCGACCCCTCTCCCTGGTATCTGACTTGACCCGACCCCTCTCCCTGGTATCTGACTTGACCCGACCCCTCTCCCTGGTATCTGACTTGACCCGACCCCCTCTCCCTGGTATCTGACTTGACCCGACCCCTCTCCCTGGTATCTGACTTGACCCGACCCCTCTCCCTGGTATCTGACTTGACCCGACCCCTCTCCCTGGTATCTGACTTGACCCGACCCCTCTCCCTGGTATCTGACTTGACCCGACCCCTCTCCCTGGTATCTGACTTGACCCGACCCCTCTCCCTGGTATCTGACTTGACCCCGACCCCTCTCCCTGGTATCTGACTTGACCCGACCCCTCTCCCTGGTATCTGACTTGACCCGACCCCTCTCCCTGGTATCTGACTTGACCCGACCCCTCTCCCTGGTATCCTGACTTGACCCGACCCCTCTCCCTGGTATCTGACTTGACCCGACCCCTCTCCCTGGTATCTGACTTGACCCGACCCCCTCTCCCTGGTATCTGACTTGACCCGACCCCTCTCCCTGGTATCTGACTTGACCCGACCCCTCTCCCTGGTATCTGACTTGACCCGACCCTCTCCCTGGTATCTGACTTGACCCGACCCCTCTCCCTGGTATCTGACTTGACCCGACCCCTCTCCCTGGTATCCGACTTGACCCGACCCCTCTCCCTGGTATCCGACTTGACCCGACCCCTCTCCCTGGTATCCGACTTGACCCGACCACCTCTCCCTGGTATCCGACTTGACCCGACCCCTCCCTGGTATCCGACTTGACCCGACCCCTCTCCCTGGTATCCGACTTGACCCGACCCCTCTCCCTGGTATCCGACTTGACCCGACCCCCTCTCCCTGGTATCCGACTTGACCCGACCCCTCTCCCTGGTATCCGACTTGACCCGACCCCTCTCCCTGGTATCCGACTTGACCCGACCCCTCTCCCTGGTATCCGACTTGACCCGACCCCTCTCCCTGGTATCCGACTTGACCCGACCCCTCTCCCTGGTATCCGACTTGACCCGACCCCTCTCCCTGGTATCCGACTTGACCCGACCCCTCTCCCTGGTATCCGACTTGACCCGACCCCTCTCCCTGGTATCCGACTTGACCCGACCCCTCCCGGTATCCGACTTGACCGACCCTCTCCCTGGTATCCGACTTGACCCGACCCCTCTCCCTGGTATCCGACTTGACCCGACCCCCTCTCCCTGGTATCCGACTTGACCCGACCCCTCTCCCTGGTATCCGACTTGACCCGACCCCTCTCCCTGGTATCCGACTTGACCCGACCCCTCTCCCTGGTATCCGACTTGACCCGACCCCTCTCCCTGGTATCCGACTTGACCCGACCCCTCTCCCTGGTTATCCGACTTGACCCGACCCCCTGTTATCTGACTTGATCTGACTGTTATTTGACTTGACATGACCCTTTTATGACTTACCTGACTCCTGATATCTGACTAGTGTAATTTGACATTGCTAACTGATGACCTTGACCTTGGTTGGTATGTTTGCAGACTCAGAATGCAGAGAGGTGCATTTAGATAGCAGGGTTGTGGGAGCCAGGGTAATAAATGAGTAGCCTATGAGATGATTACTAACTGTTGATCTGGTAGTGTGGGAGAGAAATGAGGAAGGCATAACTAAGAATACTGGAGTAAGCCTGGGCCAGGATGAAAAAAAAACAGGATAATTTGGATTGAATGAATATAGAAGTAGGCAGATTATAATTAAATTGCTTGGGCCTTTCTACTTTGATAAACACAAGTACTGGTAGTGAAACATAACAGGTAGCCAAGTTTATAGCCTACTTGGTATATTAACCATTTCCCACACGTGTGGACGCAATCACGTCCTTGTGGGATACTTTAAACGTTTGTGCCCATCAGGGGTATTTAGAAACCTTTACTGTATCAACCTCTGCAGTTGTCTTTTGAGAGAGTTTTGGGCAGAAAACTAATGAGGAAGATACTGTAGTTCTTATTTGAATAATTAATACTACATGGCAACCCCCAGACCTGGAAGGGTCTATGTCCTAATATGGAGGCCTTAGTGTTTAAAATGAAGGCCACGAAATACACAAATGCTTATCCTCAATGCTCTACTTGCCATCAGTCAGCCAACGCCCCTCCTAGTCTCCCAATGAACACCACTTTCACTCAACTACCTCAAAATCACTCCACCTCGGTCTGCCTCTCCCTCACTTCTTTAACCCCATCAGCACAATTACATAATTTTCCTCCTATTCTGGTTACCATTATACTACTTTACTTTAGTTTAAAATCTCCCTCTAGGATTCAAAGGGGTAAATACAATCTTATAATTAATCCTCTGAATAATGTAGGCCCTTCTTAAGCTGCATAAAAGTGTAATTTGAGCCAGAATAAAGAGTAATAAGGCTTAATCTTACTAAAAAATCACTAATTCAATAATATTTTCCCTCCTTACATGCATAAAATCTGGTGTAGTCCTATACAAATTGGTGTGGCTAACTGTGCATCGATTTTTACAGTTTACTTGACTAGGTTATTTATAAAGTATCTTAAATTCATAACTTAAAACTGATGGCTTAAAGGCAGCACACCTCGCCTGTCTTAAAGCTGCCCTGAGTAGCCTCCACCCTAACCCAGAACCAGCACACCAGCCAAGGTGTCAAACCAGAGCAATTATGTTTGAAGACTTTAATGAATTATTTTTAACACTGTTCTTAACACCAATAACCACTTAAATTAAATTAATAATAGCATGTGATTCTACAGGCTTTATTGTGGTCGGCAGGGAGGGTTCTGTGGGGGCGCTCGGTTATGGCCTTGGCCTTGCTCGGGGCTGTTCGGCCAGGCAGCTTGGGGAACAACAACCAAGATTCGAACCCAGGAGACCACATAGGCTACAGAACTTACACACACTAACCATTATATACACCATCCATTTTCAAGACAAGAAATATATGAAAATTAATCTGGAATAGCATCATATTGGGTAATTTATCACTTCCAACGGCATTATTTGAATTAAAGTATATTATTTTACATATTATACAATAATAGACTAAAAAATAATGGGACTTGGCATTCGTTTGACACCCTTTATGACCACAGCACACGTCTCCTACCTGTCCCCTACCCACTACCACCCTTCCTCAGTCTTCACAATCAGCACTTCTTACCCCACCTACCACAATTACCCACTTCCAACTCTCCCAAAGGTGGAAAGTTCAAAATCACTTCACATAGGGGGGAATGAGTAGTCGGTAAAAGAGTGGCGAACACATCAAAAGGTATCAAAAGGTAAAGGTTGTCTTGATAGCGTAATGCTTAGTGCGCCAAATTTGTGAGAGTATCCTAGGTTAGTCCTTGGAGTACCATATACAGTACATTCATTAGTTTCATTGATTATATTTATTAGGTTTATTTGCAAGTAGATTGGTGGGTTGGTGAATTATTTTTTAAGTTTTGACCCTCCATTTTAACTAGACCTCCTCAGGGATCGAGGACCTTGATTCGAAGTGTAATGCAATGGATAGATTATATATATTGGCTCTGCTTAACTGGATTGAATACAGCCTATGAGATGCACACTACCATAATTAATTTCTAAAGGAAAATTATGGCACAGGTGAACTCTGAAACTTTCCCTCTATCAATCTTTCCTTCATCCTACGACTTAAACTTTGTGTCCAAGCATTTTGTCTCCGTCCCTTAACCCTCCAGCCCCGGTTATGTATTATATATATATTCCTCGAAACCCGGGTGTTTTGGCCGAAAAACTTCTAGGCTAGGCTACCGTATATTCGTTAATCAGACTGATTACCGCATTCCCGCGCATCCCCAAGCGTAGCTGTGTTATTTACCTGTAAAATGGCATTAAGTAGAGCTCTCTAAGTCAACTGGGTGAGCTGTGATGATGATTTCATTAGAGATAACTTTATGGCCAAACCAGCCACTTTACACCACTTTTCGATACTGAACAACAACATACAGGCACACAAGAACAAGCGACGCTCTCCTTCTTGTGGCCGGAGATGCGGAGCGTCGGTCCAGCCGGCTGTTGTTTACATGCGTCGGACAGACGCCTCGCACAGCAAGCTCACAGGCTGTGACGTCGTGGGTGCATAAGAGGCCTTCCGGGTACCTGTTACATGCTTTTTTTATGGGCGTACATGAGGTCATCCGGGAACCAAGGGTTAAATTTGGCTCTGGGGGAGACGCACGTTACAGGCAACCTGCCTTTTGTCTTTTATACACATACCGGTACTGTAGAAAACTAATTTTATACTCCATTTGGATTAACCTGGCAGCAGATTCTAAAGTCATGAGTGATATGAATGGACATGTTTTGTTGTGTTGTGGCACTTGAATATGAATTTATAGATTTTACACTTTAAAGATGAGGTGTCCATAAAGGTACAAACTTAAATGTACCGGTACTGTACATGGGACCGGGTAAAAGAACCCTGAACAATAAAGTGAATAGCTGAAAAGTTAATTGGAACATACCATAGCTACTGGAGTACAGTACATATAAGTGTTAAATCTTGCAAACACATACTGCTAAAAAAATGTCTTGTGACTCACCATAAACTTGTTTGAATTTCTGTATAGTGCAGTACCGGTATAGGATATATTTTTGAAGTACCCTACCGGTAGTTTGTAAAACAAATTATATAAGGTACCCGGTCACAAATTATTTTACAGCAGATTTTATATATATTTAACAAACTATGAGCAAAATTGAATTCCATGCTAGTACTTTTTAAAAGCAAAATAAGGAAAACAAAAAATTCTCCCATACCATGGGTCACCACCACCACCTGGCATTCTGTTCATGCTTTACACAGTACTTCTCTTACTGGTAATCAATTAAACCATAACCTTAATATTCCTCGAAACCCGGGTGTTTTGGCCGAAAAACGTCTAGGCTAGGCTACCGTATATTCGTTAATCAGACTGCTTCCCGCATTCCCGCGCATCCCCAAGCGTAGCTGTGTTATTTACCTGTAAAATGGCATTAAGTAGAGCTCTCTAAGTCAACTGGGTGAGCTGTGATGATTTCATTGGAGATAACTTTATGGCCAAAACAGCCACTTTACACCACTTTTCGATACTTAACAACAACATACAGGCACACACGAACAAGCGACGCTCTCCTTCTTGTGGCCGGAGATGCGGAGCGTCGGTCCAGCCGGCTGTTGTTTACATGCGTCGGGACAGACGCCTCGCACAGCAAGCTCACAGGCTGTGACGTCATGGGTGTTTAAGAGACCATCGGGTACCTGTTATATGCTTTTTTATGGGCGTTCAAGAGGTCATCCGTGGTGAGAGGGTTAAATACCCAGAGCTTGCTCCTCGTTTAAAAAAAAAGACAGTCCAACCAATCTGTTCCCAAGTTAGCTAACTACCAGTACTGTACCATACATCTGTATATAACTGCATTCTCTTAGCCACAGCTCATATAGGTATATACTGTACAATATATATACACACATACTATGGATATAACTTTCTAGTCTGGTTCAGAGTAACTGTATTGGCCTATATTGATAACTTTGATTTAGTAACCTACTGTCTATGCTTTTTCTGACTTAAGTTTATAAGATGACAGGCCCGTCGATCCTTGTGGCTTATAGGATTCTTATAACGTATACCGGTATATTGCAAATGTAGTTCCAATCTTCAAAAAAGGTGATAAATCGATAGCATCCAATTACCGTCCCATTAGTCTCACATCAATCATAGGAAAGTTGCTAGTCTATTATTGCTAGGAAAATTAGAAGCCACTTATGAAGCAGTAGATAGTGACAAGTCATATGATATTATATATAGATTTCAGTAAAGCTTTCGACAGAGTCCCTCATGAGAGATTGATTAGAAAGGTTGAGGCACATGGAATAGGAGGGTTGTTGTTGGGATGGATTAGGTCATGGCTAATTGGTAGGAAACAGTCAGCATAAATGGTACCAAGTCAAAGTGGCGGAGCAGTCAAAAGTGGTGTCCCCCAGGGATCGGTATTAGGTCCCCTGTTTCTTATATACATAAATGACCTAGATTTAGGTATAACTAGTAGGATAAGTAAATTTGCAGACAATACTAAAATGGGGAGATCAATTGATTCAGATAGCGATAGAGAGTGCCTCCAAAGGGATCTAGATACCTTACATGAATGGTCAGTAAATTGGCAGATGAAGTTTAACATTGACAAATGCAAGGTATTAAAGATAGGGAAGATGCAAACAAATTTTAAATATAAACTAGCTAATTTAGAATTGGACCTTGGTGACCCTGGTCTCTGGGTCTTCTCCTGGGTGACCTGGATGTGTGTGAGTTTGTGTTTTTTATCTGTGTTTATTTGTTGTTTTATGTTGTTTTTTGTGTTTTCCCTGTTCTTGCTCTGTCTTGAGTCGGCTACCCCCAAAATGGGGATTGGGCCTGAGCATATAGATAGATAGATAGAATTTAGAATTAGAAAATTCAGACTGCGAGAAAGATCTAGGTGTGTTTGGTAGCAATGATTTGAAGCCTAGAAAACTGTGTATAAGCGTTCGTAATAAGGCAAACCGGATTCTCGGGTTCATATCTAGGAGTGTGAGTAACAGAACTGCTGATGTTATCTTAAAACTTTACTTGTCATTAGTGAGACCCCATATGGATTATGCTGTCCAATTTTGGTGTCCTTATTACAGAATGGACATAGATTCATTGGAGAGAGTTCAGCATAGAATGACCAAACTGATCCATAATATTAGAAATCTTCCGTATGAAGAAATTAGGTTTACATTAGTTAGAGAGACGCAGAGTTAGAGGGGATATGATAGAGGTGTTCAAGTGGGTTAGTGGGATTAACAAAGGGGACATGACAAATTTACTAAATCTTAGTGATAGCGAAAGAACTCTTAGCAATGGTTTCAAATTAGATAAATTTAGTTTCAGTAAAGATATAGGCAAATATTGGTTTGGTAACAGAGTTGTAGATGGGTGGAATGGACTACCAAGTGCTATAGTGGGATTACAAACGGTAGGGAGCTTTAAGATAAAATTGGATAAGCATATGGACGAGAAGGGTTGGGTGTGAAGGGGGATCAGCCGGGTTGGGCCAATCAGCGCTCTGCAGACCCCCGTAATCCTGCGTTAATCTCGAACCGTTTTGGTAAGACGATCCTCAGGGTATTAGTGTTGAGCCTGTAATTGGGGTTGTGTGGGACAGGGATCTGCCTTGCTTAGGCCAATTGGCTTTCTGCAGACTCCCATTTTCTTATGTTCTTATTGTATGTGTAGACCGTCGGAAATGCCTTGTATGGGATATATTCCCCCCCTCCCCCCCAGTCGGTTGTGTTGCATCCACCTAGTCTTTTTTGTAACTTATTATTTTTTTAAAATAAAATCTTGGTAGAGATCAGCAATTGTGTGACACCATTGAACCAATAAGTGATCAACCAGTTACCCACGACATCCAACAAGCACACTTCACTGATACGGTAGTCAGTGTAGTAATGAAGTACTGTACCGATAGTCTCCGCAGACATTCTAGTTTTGGTTTCGGCAACGATTTGTGTTGATAATCATTCGTATACAATGGATATATAAAATTGACAATATTGCTTGCTTTTGCCATTTTCAAGTAATATATTTTAAGTTTGTACCCTAGGCTGACAAAAATGCCTTCCAGATTCCCTTTAAACTGAGAAAAAAAATGCTGACTCAGTCTCCCTTTAAGCTTTTTGTACATTTTTCAATAGAAAATTTCCCCTACCAAATGCGATTTCATTAAGTGTAAGCTCGGTATTGTTCACAAAGAAAAAATTTGTATACACCTGAATGAGGTGAAGTGTCTTATTGACAAACTAACCGCGTGAAAAGTCTGGAGCGAGAAGGGGAGTTCTAAAAAGACCTCACTCTGACTAAACTGGGGAAAGGATCAAGAATGATTAAGTTTGAAGTAGCCTACAGTATATGTGTGAAAGCGGTGTTGGATAGGAGGGGAGTTAACTGACGGGGACAGAGGTGCATTGGGGCGATTCTTTCGGGGATCCCGACGTCCGACAACAGATAGATGTACAATTGCCTGCTGTGAAAAAGGATACAAATGTTAACAATTCTGATATGCTTATGGAATCTTTATATTCCCTTAAACACTTGCCCAAGTCCTTCCCTGATTCCTGTCTTCAGTATCCTGTACTACTGTACTTTACAGTAAGTCAGAAAGTTTAAACACCTAACCACTGGTACTTGAAAAGGGCTAGAGCAAATGGGCTGTAAATTACCACACCAATTCATTTACTTTTTCTAAATACTAGAAATATTAGCTTGCTTACTATAGTAATTTTTTTAAAGTTAAAAAGGTTATCGGTAGTAGTTAAGATTATTAGCCTAATTATTATGAATAGATTATCATATAGCTACCGTACCATACATGTGTAGGCTATTGTACAGTACACTCGACGACATAAATCCAGGCCCAACATAAACTCTTGAACTGCAAAATTAACCTAAAATACGGAAAACCACTTGAGACTAATCTACGGAAAACAATTTGAGAGTAAGCTACTTGGGATCGCTTCAAAAACTAAACCCCTAACTTGCTGTTAAGTGTATAAGGTTTTAATTTAAGGGTACCAGCATGTATCTAAATAATAAAATATAATATTGCTTTTCTTGTGGATAGTAAGATCATCCTCTGCTAACCTAGTATTTTGAAGATTCAGTCGCTACATATACAGTACTGTATGTTTATTCAAATTCCAATCTTTTAATCTTTTCAGGTCGGGTGATGTCCTTTTAATTTTATTCTGGCTACCATTAAACTATTGTTCAGTCAAGGACCTCTAGTGATAAAAAGGCTACAAACTAGGGCCTATCTAAATTGATCTTTATAGCTACACAGATCCTAATCTGCATAAAATTGTCTAAATATAGCTAGAATGACATTGAAAAAACATGACTCGCATTGAAAGAGTTAAGCAAAGTTCTGAAGCATCAGGGTTATAAGAAAGTTTTGTATTGTCTAGTTTGCATAAAATATTGATTCAAATAAGTGCATTGTCGTTTATACTCTTGACTGTAAATATAACCAGTAGGCTACCAGTAGTCTCTTGCCGTGGAAATTAACCATGCGAGGGTTACATTCATGACTAAGATTGTATTATAATTGACAGTTAATGATTTGTTTTGATCTTGTGTAACGATTAGATTGATATCTAGTATCGGTATTTGATAAATGGATATACAATCGTAGTAATGTACTGTACTTAACCTTTAACTGTTTTGATGGTGTAATGGTTAGTGTTACTGTATGTGGGTAACCCAGGTTCGAATCTCGACAGGATCACATGCTTTCAATTTCATTGGGAGGTGTTAGGAGTGAAATTAATACAGTATATTCTATTATACTGTACCATAATATATATAATTTACTTTGTTGGTGTATGCTTATATATTTTCTTTTTCTTTCCACAGGCTTCTGGAGTAAAAGTATCAGATGATATCCATACAGCATACACAGACATCAAAAAGAGCAAAAAGTACAGGTACATTATCTTCCATATAAAGGACGATAAGGAAATATGCATTGAAACGGTAAGTCGACGATTACATTGGGGGGTATATTTTGTAAAGACACCAAGGAGTAAACCCATTTTTTAGTTTGCTACATTCTCAATAAATGAAAGTGATAATCGGATAGTCGCGAACCGTGGCAGAGTCAGTAGAGCATCGGCTGCTGATCAAAGGGTCGGGGGATAGAGCCTGCACTCAAAATGTTATTGGTGTCAAGCCTGGGCAATTTGACCTAGCGATTTGTGACAAACTCATAATGTTCATGGCCACCCTTTCTTGGGAATTACGGCGTTTCGCAAAAAAAAAATGGATTTAAGCAAACTAAAAACAGTTTCCCCCGTGGTGTCTTGACAAACTGTATCTAGACCTAGATATGTAATGTTCAATAACTTAGATTATATACAGCACACAAATAGATTAAGCAGATTTGCCATTATCCTTAAGATATTGTATACATACTGAGGCTGCTAAATATTTTATTCAGTTATATAGGCTACCAATATACCAGCCACAGGCCGTAGCGCGGTTGGTAGAGAACTAGTCTGCAAACTGTAAGGTTGACAGTTAGTCTCGGGCCAGCCAGTGTGTTATTGGCAGATGTCTGTGAACGGTGTGGTCTAGCAATCTATGGCAACTGTTCACTGAAGTTCCTGATCATTCAGGACACCCACCCTAGCCCAGCTATTGAGCAGGGAGTGCATGGTGGTAAAAACCACATCAGTTATATACCAGCACAGTTGATTAATTTCCCTTTAAAGAATTTTTCCTTTGTCTTGCCAACAACCAATTTTTCAATTTAGTTTTCTCAAGGGGATTGGTAAACTACTGTAATAGCTTATGAAGATACTGTACACTATATTGAAATAACTTTGGAAAGTTGATAGAATTAATATAAACACCATATGAGGAGGAGCTCTTTAACATTTCACAGATAGTTTCTTCAGGTCACTGACCTGAAGAAGCTATCTGCGAAACAGTCAATAAAGTGCTCCTCATATGGCGTTGATATTAAGATTCACTATACTGTACTGTAATCTGAAGCAGGCTGATGACCAGAGACCTTCCTTATTTTTTAGTGGCTGATGACCAGAGACCTTCCTTATTTTTTAGTGGCTGATGACCAGAGACCTTCCTTATTTTTTAGTGGCTGATGACCAGAGACCTTCCTTATTTTTTAGTGGCTGATGACCAGAGACCTTCCTTATTTTTTAGTGGCTGATGACCAGAGACCTTCCTTATTTTTTTAGTGGCTGATGACCAGAGACCTTCCTTATTTTTTAGTGGCTGATGACCAGAGACCTTCCTTATTTTTTAGTGGCTGATGACCAGAGACCTTCCTTATTTTTTAGTGGCTGATGACCAGAGACCTTCCTTATTTTTTAGTGGCTGATGACCAGAGACCTTCCTTATTTTTTAGTCATTACCTCTGGCTATTGACTAGTATGTGCCAGAGTATATACAGTACATACATCTACTGAATAGATAAATTTAGGTTTAAATTTTGTATAAAGTCCTTTGAAGTGATGTGACCTTACATGTGTTGTATGTATATCAGCAATCTTGTATGGTGTTCTTGTTTCTAACCAAGATTTAAAAGGCAATGCTGAAGTACTGTTCTGTATTCTAGAACTGATTTGGGAAGAATTTTTTATAAATATCGGATTGGGTCGGACCTCTCCGCAGTAAGAAAAATCCGTAAAATGCCTACACGATATTGTGGTAATTACATGGGTCTATTAACATTGGACGGACACTTTGAATATCAGATCAATTTGAATTGGATCTGTCAATAGTAGGCTAGTATTTTAGATATTAACCCTTTCAGGCTCCTAAGATAATAATAATAATAAGCATGTTACTTATTTCTCATAAGCGCCAATTTTTCCGAAGAATTCACTAGCGCTCGAAAAGAGAAAGAAAAAAGAACAAAAATCAATGCATCAAAAGAAGGCTTATATACAACACACTTTTAACAATCACTAGCAGTGGCAAAATAGCCTAAACTCTATAGCCATCTGTCATGACACCTCTCTCAAGATCATAGCTTCTCTCAAAGAGAAAAGTCTTAAGTTGTCTCTTGAAGCATTCAACAGAACTCAGTTGTCTCATGGACAGCGGCAACCTGTTATACAACCTCGGAGCCATGTAGGAGAATGACCTCTCAAAGAAAGAAGACTGCTGGAAAGCCCTTGGTTCATCAAGACGAAAAGGGTCCTTGTCATGACGCACAACTACAACATGGTGTGCCGGTGGGCGCCTGAGCAGCTCCGCAAGGTACCTAGGCTCACCAAATTTGAGAACCTTAACCCTCGGTTCCCGGATGACCTCTTGTACGCCCATAAAAAAGCATGTAACAGGTACCCGGAAGGCCTCTTATGCACCCATGACGTCACAGCCTGTGAGCTTGCTGTGCGAGGCGTCGGTCCGACGCATGTAAACAACAGCCGGCTGGACCGACGCTCCGCATCTCCGGCCACAAGAAGGAGAGCGTCGCTTGTTCTTGTGTGCCTGTATGTTGTTGTTCAGTATCGAAAAGTGGTGTAAAGTGGCTGGTTTGGCCATAAAGTTATCTCCAATGAAATCATCATCACAGCTCACCCAGTTGACTTAGAGAGCTCTACTTAATGCCATTTTACAGGTAAATAACACAGCTATGCTTGGGGATGCGCGGGAATGCGGGAAGCAGTCTGATTAATGAATATACGGTAGCCTAGCCTAGACGTTTTTCGGCCAAAACACCCGGGTTTCGAGGAATATATATATAATACATAACCGGGGCTGGAGGGTTAAAAGTCACCAAACACAACTTAAATTCTATTCTTGCTCTTACTGGCAGCCAGTGCAGTTCTATGTGAAGAGATGTAGTAGTAGTTCTAGGTGGAACACCAAAAATTAGTCAAGACCCACCAACAGGGCATTGCAATAATCAACACGAGAGAAGACCAATGAGTGAACCAACGTCAGGAGGCAACGTCTGGTTATAAACGGCTTCACCAAATAGAGATTTCTGATGTGCAAGTAACAACTTTTAACTATCTGGTTTACATGCTCTTTGAAATCTAATCGGGAGTTCACATATACACCCAGATTTCGAACAGAGTTGGCCGGTCGCAGCTGAGATCCACCCACATTGATGGAGAGGGCACCTACTATATCATCAGCTCTTCTATTTCCTCGGATGATGAGAATATCAGTTTTACCATCATTTAGTTTAAGTTTTCTCGCTCTCATCCACTTCTTGATATCAGACATCAACAATTCCATCTTACTCCGTATATCAACTATATTTGTGATTCTCACATAAATCTGGGTGTCATCTGCATAAAAGTGAATGGTGACATTATGTGCACGAAGCAGAAGAGACAAACTGCTAATATAAATTATAAATAGGATAGGACCTAAAACTGATCCCTGCGGAACACCATACTGCAGGGGTGTCGAGTCCGAGACCACTTGATTTACCATCACACTCTGGGATCTACCTGACAAGTACGACCCAAGAAGCAAGAGAGCGGAGTCACGCACACCACAATCTTAAAGATCACTCGATAACAACTCGTGATCCACTGTGTCAAAAGCCGCAGAGAGATCAAGCAAGACCAATAGTGAGGCCACACCATTGCAAATGTTCTCAACTAGATCATTATGTACTCTAATCAATGCTGTTTCAGTTGAATGATGCTGTCGGTAAGCAGACTGAAAAATTGGGATAGTTTCATTCTGCTGAAGTAGTGGTTGTAATTGGTCAAGTATTGCACGCTCTAATATCTTTGATATGAAGGACAGGTTGGAGACAGGACGATAGTTCAACATGTTCTCAACATCAAGTCCAGGTTTCTTTAGAGTAGGTCGGAGTAGTGCATGCTTTTCAGAATGTGGGAAGCTACCTTCAGAGAAGCACTTCTTAATTATTTTGGAAATAAACTCAACTGTGTGATCATAGACTCTTGGTAGCTTGGAAACATTTATGGGATCCAACGGGCAAAATGTTTTATTGAGGTTTCTTATGTAGGACGAGATCATGTCCACCTCTACTGAGTGAAAGGATGAGAGGACATTATTAGGAATGTGTCGGGGTTGGAGTACAACTGAAAGTTCTTCACCAACAGAAGCATCATCCAGTTCCTGTCTTATGCGAGTTATCTTGCCAGCAAAAAATGCCACAAAGTTGGCAGCCAACTCGGCATCGGGTACAGAAGGTCTTAAGCTGACTCTTGTTTTTCCAAGTAAACTGTTTACAATTGAAGCCAACCTCCTCTGGTCGTTACCACACGAGTCAACTTTTCCCTGATAATACACTTTCTTTTCATCTTTGATTTTGTGGACCACAGCTCTTCTGGCTGACAGATATTGCAACCATGTAGAGTCTGTTTTATTTTTCCGCCATTCACGTTCAGCTCTTCTACGCGCTCTTCTAAGAAATTTAACTCGAGTGCTATACCAGGGCGAATCATCTCGTACTATGATTTTCTTCTCTACTTATGGACAGTGATGATCGAACACTAATTTAAGTGCATTTCCATGTATCTCCACCAGCTCATCTGAAGTAAGGTTGGAAGTATCAATACTTCCCAAGTACCGTTTTACTTCACTGCTAGCCAAATTTAGGTCTGCATTTTTATAATTTCTAAATCTGATTACTTTTTCATGTGTGAGTGGCTTAGGGAAATCAAAGCTGAAAGTAATCAAAGCATGATCAGAGGTATTAGGGTCAGCATTCTCAACATCAACATCCAGAACACCACCACAACCCACAGGAGAGAAACCAAGTCAAGGGTGTGTCCTAAGATATGAGTTGGGTGGGACACATGGTTTACAAAATTGTTCTGATCAGTCAACTCAAGGAACTCAGGAGAGAATGGCTTCAGATGAGGGCTGTCAACCCAGTAATTAAAATCTCCACATATCAAAAGTCTTCCGGTTTTAGCAGAAAATTCCTCGAGAAACTGCCCAAACTCTTCCGTAAAACCCCTATCTGTGCCACGATGGCCAGGCCTATAGACAACTGCCATTCTTAGAATTTGTTGATGGAGTTTTATTTCCACTTCCAACAGTTCATAATAAAGAGGGGCTGGGTTACGGCTTATTTGCAAGATATTCACCAGAGATGTGGAGTAGACAACTGCCACTCCACCACCCGGATGATCTCCCCTAGGCCTAGGAACATTTATTATGGAATGGGTTTTAGGCAATGCCGCCTGGATAATATTCAGATCTGACTCGAACAACCAGGTCTCAGTGAGACATAATACATCAAGGTTACGTTCATCCAAGATCTCGCAAATATGATCCATTTTGTTACGCAAGGAACGAACATTCAACAGACCCAGTTTCAACCGGCTCCCATGTGCATTTTTCAGTTTTTTGAACCTACAAAATTGGTGTTCTCAATAACTTTATTTCTCTGAGCTGTCATTAAAGGACAATTTCTACTTGAGGCGAAATGATTTGGCGGCTCCGTAACTGATGTGGAGCTCATACAATTTATACATTTGTTGGGAAGTCTTGTTGGTGCAGTCTTTTGAGTTATGAGTACCGGCACAGAAGTTGCATTTTGGATCCTCATTTTTCCGATAACACCTGTCACTGGTATGACCAAAGCCCTGGCAATGGTAACATTGTGTTACCCAGAAGCGATCGTATGCACGACATCTCACAAGTCCAACATACACAGAATTGCCATCATCCACAATGGAAGAGCGTATTTCAGGTGACATTTTTACTACCGCAGTCTTAGTGTGTGCATCACTCTTTTGCTTAGTGAATAGCAAATTCATAGCTAAGCCATCGTCGACCAGGGACTTTATTCTTGGGTTCTTGTTGAGGATGCTGGGAATGATCTCATTATCCTCAGCATCATTAGCAATGCCTACCAGAGTCATTTTTGGCATCATCTTCTTTGGTTCGGAGACACTGAAGGCACTGTCCACCCCCAAACACTGATTGATGGCCCTTCCTGCATCTTCTTTGGCTTTCTTGGATGGAAATCGTACCACCAGTACACCTGAATCAGTTCTAGTTAACTTGTTAACCGGAACCGAAGCCAAAGCACTCTCGATTGCCTTTGTATCTGGTGGGCTTACTGGCTCGGAGGATCGGTCTTTTGGCTTCACTACCAGGACCTGATGGTCCCAGACAGTTTTTTTCTTTCCACCATCTACCACCTCAGTGGTGCGTTTGGTCGGCTCCTTTTTGGTCTCTTCAAATGTTTGCTGAACTATCTTGGCAAACAAGGGAATGTCGGGGGCAGCAACTTTAGTCTCGAGGATATCCATTCTGTTACCAATACTCTCTATCTCCACGGCCACTGCAGCAAGGGCACCCTTCACTTCGTTTACAATGGCAGTCTTCACTTCACCAACTAGGGCAGCCGTCAGGTCATCCAAGGTCTGCTGACTAATTGCTGCATCCTTTGCAGCCAGGGGGGTGGTATCGCAAACAGTGCAATGCCATTTAAATCCAGGTTTCTTCTTTGCAAGTACTCTGAGGTCATCATCAACATTTATACAGTTAACATGAAAATAGGTACCACACGAGTAGCAGCCCAGTGATTTGGCCTTCCCCACAACCTTCCCACAACTACAACTCTGCTTGCCCGCTGCCATTTCAGTGGAAGTAACCAATAATTAAAAACAAAAACACCTGTATTTTGTATCAGGTGATACAAAATACCGCTTAGAATTTATATATAAAATTCTCCTGATCTCATCATTAACTAAGCTCAAATGATTTTTTTTTTGTTTTTAAATCTAGTCACAAGAGCCGTATTTAGAGCAATTTTTACGGGCAATTATGGTCTGGCAGCTTCAAATATTACACTTGGGGGGGGGGGGGGGTGGCAGACTCGAGACAGCCTGCATAGGGACAACAACTTAGCCTTTTTATTTTCCACATGTTCTAGCAGTTCAAGGGTTAATTTCCTAACTTGTGACCCTTGTTCACTGATCTACTAAAGATAATTGTATTTGCAGAAAGGTGCGCGGGAGGAGGGCTACGATAACTACCTGAAGCATCTACAAGCCGTAGAGGATTCCTGCCGCTATGGACTATATGACTTTGAGTACGAGCACTCCTGTCAAGGCACCTCAGATGTAAGTACTGTAGAGTCTCGCCCATAATGACTTCTAAAATAACTTTTTGCCAATAACGGCAACTCGGAATAGTTACCCACTTTCTAAAATAGCGTTTGTACTGTACTCTCACAGGCAAGGGACCAGACTTAATAACAATACATGCAGTTGGGTCTGATTACTGTACATGATTAGATTGATATCCAAAATTAAAAAATTGATATTAATTGTGATGGTGTACTCAACCTTTAACTGTGTTGGTGGTGTAATGGTTTAGATGCTTATGTTCTGGGTGTGGTGTCCCGAGTTAGAATCCCGGGAGGACCATAAGTTTTCATTAGTTTATTAAAGTGCATTGGGGTTTGTTATTGATGATTGATGTTAATAACGGGGTGTTCCTTAACATTACAAATAACTTGGGTAAGGATGTAGTAACTGGGCGTATGGCCCTCCTAGTTTACATTTCTCGCATGCTCGCGATCCCATTCCCTTCTATTTTGACTGCCGTGGGATACTATAATAAGTTGAGGGGGCCCCCATGACTTTTCATAAGATATTGCCAGCAGGGGCAAATTATGTAAAACTTGCAAAATAAACAAACCAAAACTGGGACGACCCAATATAAACGCAATGTGGAAATAACGCTTAATAAAATAAAATGTTTAAATAAAAGAACACAATCCACCACATAGGAAAAGAAGCAGTCAAAATAGACGGGAACGTAACCGCAAGCGCACGACCTTGTAAACATGACTACCGTACGCCCAGATACTACAGTACATCCTTCCCATAACTTGTAAATGGTACTGTAGTAGATCAATGTTTGGGCAATGGGTTATCATAAAAGGATACTACAGGTTATGGATAAATTGGTTTGGCCACTGGTACTGGTGTAGGGGAGATTCTCTTGACAGGCTGGAAATTCAGATGCCAATGGATGGATGCATGATTGGGACTGGTCATCTAGATGAATTTAATATAGTACAGGGGGCTAGGAATCCTCCTCCACTTGTAAAAATTCACCTACTAGATGAGACTAAGAGGCAAGGGATTGTGAAAGTGATCCCAGACCCTAAGAACTGGAATTTTGAATGTCTCTTTTCGGGCTCTGTCTCGATTCGGCCACCCCCATTAATGGGGTATGTGCTGGAGTTGCTGTATACATACATATTGGTAAACCAGACTTTGATGTACGGGAGTGAAGCATGGTTTATATTTCAAATAAATTAAATCTAGAGTGAGAAGGGTGGAAAGGAGTTGCATGAGAAGTGTCTTTAACCCTTTCAGACACTCATGACGCAGAGGTTGCCAGATTAGCAATAAGAAATAGTTCTCACTCTTATAATTACCTCTCCAAAATTAGTTTTCTGCCCACAGCTAACTCAAAGACAACTGCAGAGGTTGAAGTAACTAAACTAAAGGTTTTTAAATACCCCTGATGGTAAAAAAGGCTTTAAAGTATCCCTAATAGGCTCAAAATTGAGTCATATGTCAGAGGGTTAAGTTTCATGGAGAGATGAATATGAATGGGGAAGTTTATGCGCATGGTGTGGATGTTTTGGAGAGTGTAAAGAGGAACACCTTCAGGTGGTATGGTAATGTGGAGCATCTTGTGAGTGAGGAAATTACTTGAGTGAAGTAGAGGAATGAGTGAAAGTGTTGGGTGGGAGGAGGGGTGCTGGCTGACTGACAGATGTGCATGGAGATTGGTTTGACCACACCTCTGGGATCAAGGAGTCTAGCGTCATGGTTATTGCGGAGAATTTCGGTGTGCGTATCCTAGGTTCGAATCCTTGGAGTAGGCCTACCACATAATATACCGTGTTCATTAGTTTCAGTGATTTCATTAACCCTCCAGCCCCGGGGGCTATAGCTTATGACTGTACTCCTGTACCGGGGGTTTTGAGGATTTTTTACCTATGTTAACTACTCTGTAAAAGAATGAATATTGCATGTAATGTTGTGAATAAAAAAAAATAATGTTCCACAAACCTTCCTCTGTCGAATGGCGTTTAGTAGAGGTCTCTAGCCCCTCTGGTTGCATAATGGTGAGCGCGGGAAGACGAGTGCTTTTTTATGCGGGAATTTCCTCACGCGTCCGAAAGCGTCGGCCCGCCCTGGCTACGACGCACCTAGCCGCTCGCCGCGCCAAAGTATTTATCTCCCTTAGACGATTTTAGTGTTTGATATTGAGAATGTGATGTTTGTTTTGATATTTTCTAGTTATTTTGAGGCCAATTATATAAAATATGTTTATTAGGGTATCAATTTCACTGATATTGGTAATTTTCACTCGATACCGTACATTTTATTAGTAATTGAGGTAGGTTATTGTTGTATTAGGCACTTATTATTCGTTATCACAGGTGTTTATTATACTTTGGCCATCAAATCTTAGGTCTTGTGTCACTTTCACTTTGACAAATATGCTTTAGAGAGTGTCACTGTCACTGATAATGCTCATTTTCACTCGATACCGTACATTTTATTAGTAATTGAGGTAGGTTATTGTTGTATTAGGCACTGATTATTCGTTATCACAGGTGTTTATTATACTTTGGCCATCAAATCTTAGGTCTTGTGTCACTTTCACTTTGACAAATATGCTTTAGAGAGTGTCACTGTCACTGATAATGCTCATTTTCACTCGATACCGTACATTTTATTAGTAATTGAGGTAGGTTATTGTTGTATTAGGCACTGATTATTCATTATCACAGGTGTTTATTATACTTTGGCCATCAAATCTTAGGTCTTGTGTCACTTTCACTTAGTTATATGATTTGTAAATGTTTTATATACAATTTATTGTGTCTTTTTTCACTGATTTATATATTTCTATAGGTTCTAATCATATGAATGTCACTTGGTATATACATATGTGTCACTTTCACATATTATTATGGTGGAATTGTATTTGTATCAATTTTCTCATAATACTTGACTTTTTTATTATAATACATTGTTTTTCTTTCACTTTTTGCCTATATATAATTATAGTGTACATATTGTCATTTTATTGGGCAATTTCAGTATGATTATTAGAACTCCTGCTTGGTGTGGTAAGCAGCGAAGCACCCTACAGCACAGAGTGCCACCTTGCACTCCACACACTCCGTGGTTGACTTTTTACCTGGGTGCGGCCTCACCCTGCTGTGGTAGCAGACATGGCACCGCTTCTGATTTGTTCTTCCTGCTGCATTCTGAGGAAAGTAACCAAGCTGGTGCCTAAGCAGGTATGGAGCAGACTGCAAGCGGTCGATAACGGCGGGCCCAGGATGTGCCACTGCCCTCTGTGGCGTAGCATACTTCTCCAGGAGCCCCGTCAACACCTGCTTTTGGAACCTCCGCAGGCTGTTGAACTTCAGGGGTGGGTTCTCATTCCGAAGCCTGTATATATTATAGGCATTCAGAATTGACATGTCCACCATATGCAGAAAGAACTTTTTGTACCATCTGCACGAGGTACGCAGGCAGTCAATGAAGCCTATCTGCATGTCGGACTTGTCCACCAGCCTCATGTTGACATTGTAGTCCAGGACAGTATCGGGCTTGGTCACCCTGGCCTGGGTGCGGCGATCCACCTTGCCAGTCTCCACCATTTCCCCCTTGTGGATGGTGGTCAGGAGGTTGACCTTCCGCTGGTCGTGCCAGTGGATAGCCAGAATGGGCCCCGACTTCTTCCTGAAGACATCACCTTTTTTGGTCTTTGCAGGGAAAGTTGGCATGCCCTTCCTTTTCCCTCGTACTGTGCCTACAGTCCCTGTCTTGCGCTCATGCAGGTACTGTGAGAGAGTGGGGGACGTGTAATAGTTGTCCGTGTAGAGGACGTGATTTTTATGGAAGTAGCGGTCCATCATGGCTTGCACCACTGCTCCGCCAAATCCAATGAGGGGGTCCACAAGCACGTCCCCTTCCTTCCCGCTGTACACCAGGAAGTCCAGGACATAGCCAGTTGTGCAGTCGCACAGCACAAAAAATTTTATGCCAAAGCGATGTCTTTTGGAGGGGATGTATTGCCGGAAGCTGAGTTTTCCCCGGAACAGCACAAGAGACTCGTCAATGACGACCTTGCGGAAGGGCTTGAAGTAGGAGGTGAAGCGGTCTCGCATCATCTCATACAACGTCCTAATCTTCCACAGCTTGTCTGGGCGGTGGACGTCGGTGTTGGTGACTAGATGGAGCGCTGCGAGGATATCAAGGTACCGGTCGCGAGCCATATATTTCCCGAAGGCAGGGGTTGAAATTAGATCATTGGTGATCCAATAGTCAGGCAACCTATGCTTCCTGACATGAGGCATTAGCATGGTGAGTGCCAGGAACACCATGAATTCTTGATGAGTCACTGGGGTCCACTTCCTCATATGGCCCTTGGTCACCTTGCCCAAAAAGTGTACCTGGAATTGGTGCTGCTTGTTTGTCTCTTTGACAACATAGCCTACCACCTCCTCATCAAAGAATGCCTCAAATAGTTGGTGTGGTGGAGCATTGGGGCCTGCAGGAAAATTGGGGGTAATGCCTGAACCCTCCAGTGCCTCATCAAAAGGTGGCACATCAGGGTTGTATCCATCCCCATCAACTACGTCCTGCCATTGAAAAACGTAGAATGGGTCTTGTCTACGCTGACGAGGAGCTCCAACTGGTAGCCCAGTACGCCCACGGCCAACTCGGGAGGCGCGCGCCCTAGGGCGGCGGCGAGGGCGTCGGTCAGGGCGGCGGCCAGGGCGGCGGGCAGAAAGACGGGCAGCACGAAGCCGGGCCAAGCGGGTGGGTCGAGGGTCGTCGATGTCCATATAGTCATCGTCATCGTCAGAGTGGTCATCTTGCCCTGACGGTGGACCTATGTAATCATGGCCAGAGTCTTCAGAGCGGTGCCCTTCATCATCAGTGGCCCCCACATAATCTGGCGGGGAACCAGTGATGCGTGGGCGGCGTGCGGGTGGGCGAGGTGGGGAAGGAGTGACAGGTGAGGCTGTGTCCTCCAGAGGTCCCGGGCTCCTTGGCCTGCGACGAGTCACAGAAAGCAATGATTCACTTTCACTAGGCCCAGGTATTGGGGTGGCGACCTCAAATACTTCTGCAGGAAGACATGTTGAAGGCGGGAGAGGTGGGGAGGACCGTGGGGAAAGTTGCGGGGACGTATGGCTGGGGCCGGCAGGGGTGGACGCCGCCGCGGGAGCCTCAAACAAAACTCTCTTACTTTTCTTCATCTTCTTGGTATATTTTCTACCTTTCCCCTTTTCGGCAGCAGTATGTCTCCTGTCGGGGGACCTAGGAGGCAAATAGGCCGAAAGTGGGGGGTCCTCAACCCTTGGCAATGGTGGGGGTGGTGGGGAAGAATGCGGGGCATCCGGGTCATCTTGGGTGGCGTGGGTAGATAAGGGAGACAATGGCGGTCGAGAAGGGTCACCACGCTGACCCTCACTCACAGCCTCATCCTCACCAACTATTTTAGCTTGTTCCCTAGCTGCTGCGGCCGCCTTTTCAAGTATTTTTAACTTGTAGAAATGCAGCTTGAAAGGCGATTTACCTGGGGAAGGGCTTGGAGTCGTGTCACTTATGCGAAATTTTGTTTGTGACCTTGAACTCTCCCACTCACTCACTCTCGCAAGTTCACTTTCTTGAGGTAAACCAGCTTCCTCAACAACTGGTACATCACGTACATCACCTTCATCACTCTCATCACTCTCAAATTCTTTCTCAAATCCCAGGAATTGTTCTTTATCACTCTCATGGCCATAATCACTCGACTTATAATTACTCGAGTGGTCACTCACTTCTTCATCAATCTTATGCTTGGCATCAGCTTTCTCATAAAGTCTCAAAGTCGTCTCAATACCTCCGGGAGATAACACATTTAGGCGATGGCGTCGGGGTAAGGCACGACGCACTATCAAGGGCGTCGTAGGAAGCACGATGTCGGACACGGCGGAATCACTATTTGGTGTACTGTCCATGATGGCGTCGGGGTAGATACTGTTGTTGTGGCGTCGTTGACGCCGGGTGGCGCCACCTACCGCCCAATCATCACAAACTGTGCGCGCGGCTTTCGAAAATCAAGCACGAAAGCAAGGGGCGTACATGAGGCCATCCGGGTTGCGCGGGCCGAGTATGTTATGGGCGTATATGAGGTCATCCGGGTTGGAGGGGTTAATTAGGTTTACAGTATTTGTAAGTTAATTGTCGACTTGCGAGTTTCGTTCTATAACGAAGTTGGAGCTGTAGACATCGATAATTAACAGCATTATCACCTAAATTTTGGTTGTCCTGCTTGCATAAATACATAAAACCCAATTCAACATGCTTGTTATCCAATAGAAACTTACATTATTATTGGATTTCTGTTTAGTATCGATGTTTACGGCTCTAACTTCCTTATACCCTGAAACTCGCAAGTGGTCAATTGGCGGGTTGGTAAATAAATATGAATATATATAGATAGCCTTGGTTTGTACTTGCAGATAACTTTGACCATTTTTCATCTGTTAAAATTAACAGTAGTGTATAATATGTAATGGAACCAAATCATTTTGATGTCCTGGTTAAGATGAACAGAATATAATCAGTTTGGTTACAAATCTGTGACCCAGGTTTGAATCCTGGTGGATCACATAAAATTATATACTTTCATTAATCTCATTGGAGGTGTTTGGTATTGGGGTGAATTAATGAAATTTAGAATACAGTATATATAAAATTGGCAGTGGCTATTTATGTCCTGTTAAGTTGAATGGAATATAATTACCCTGTTTTATATTTTCAGACAAAGAAGCAGAAGCTGTTTTTGATGTCTTGGTGCCCAGACACTGCCAAGATTAAGATGAAGATGCTGTACTCTTCCAGCTTTGATGCACTCAAACATGCTTTAGAAGGTGTTGGCAAATATATCCAGGTTAGTAACTTTTATACTGCATTTGTAAATTTTATAAACTGGTTCAATTTCATCTTTCTGTACACCTACTACACCATGACTTTGCAACCCACAAAATTGCCATCAAAGAAAAAAATCCTACCTGGTGTGTTTTACTGTTTATATGAACCAGAGCATGGTCCTATTCCTACCGTTCATTTACAGCACTTGTCCCTGGTTCAGATCTTGACAACTGTTCCTATTGTGAAATAGTATGGAATTGCCCAAATAAATTACCTTTAAATCCATTACTATCTAATCATCATAAATCAGATGCCCCGCTTCCAGAGGAAGCGCCCCAAAAGGGTGGCCATGGCAGAAACTGCCTCAGGCTCGCAGACATGTCTCCACTGACCCACTCCACAGTGCCATTTCCACTAAGTGGACAAGAGACTAAAACTGCACGTATGTGTCGAACACCTAGTCTTAAAATTGTATGTACTGTATATGTATATAATTATGACCCTTTGCACTGAAGGAGCAGACCCAGAGCAGTCTCTTGCCCTGTTGTTGTTGTTCCCCAGGCTGTCTGGCCGAACAGCCCCAAGGTCTCGAGCAAGGCCAAGGCCATAAAAGAGCGCCCCCACAAAACCCTCCCTGCTTACCACTAACAAAGCCCGGGTGACCGAAGCCACTCAAAGGCAGGGAGCTAAGGAGGGTGCGGAAATGCCCGGGAAACCAAAGCACCACCCAAGGCCCTGTGCCCCTCAGCAATTGTGAAGGGAAAGTTAAGGGGCAAGGGAAGAATGTGACTCTTTGGCTCCCAATCTGCCAACTTCTAGGTTGGCAGTAGGGAGGTCAATCCACGGAAAAGACGCAGTCACTTGGGATCTAGAAGATATGTAAGTAAAAGGAACAGTCAGAGTAAGCTATGGGTATGGCAGAGATCACTCGGCTTTCACTTTGATATACCAGCCCATCACCACATAACTAGAACCCAATCCTCTCAACAACAGCTAGGAAAGGCCCTAGAAAGCCGCCTTTGGCGGGGGGATAGCTCCCCTATTACAACTCCTTTCGTGGTTGGGCACCCGCCCTCTCTCGCCCTGTTTTGCTATTTTATTTACCTCGGTGGGGCCATGGCTAGTAGCATACCAAGCACAGAAATTTTCTGAAGATAGGATCCAG
>JBAKBP010017947.1:0-47784 GCA_037953745.1 Lithodes maja
CTATTTATTTATTCATTCATATATGGTTTGGTCTATTTATTTATTCATTCATATATGGTTTGACTTTCCTCGCTAAACCAGCCCCTAGACTCCCTTCAAGATAAATGTGTACATTTATCGGTATATAAATATCCCGGCCGATGGTCGATGGCTTTTAAAATTACAGGCTCGCAATCGGTCGCCCGGAAAAAACCCCACAAGACAACTAAATGGTACGACAGGTCTTTAAATTGACAACGAAATGGGGCGGAAGGTGTTAAAATCGCCGAACTAATGGGCCGAACATCTTAAAATGTCAAAACTAATGGGGTTTAAACACGAGGAAGAAGGGGGACCATAAAAACGACCGATCTCCCTTTAATCTCCACAGAAGGGGTTAACCCTTTCTGTACCGGTGACGTCTTTTTAACTTTAATCTGGCTACTATTAGACGATTGTGTTGACGTTATAAAGGGCCTCCAGGCTTGGAACTATCTCTCTTAACCCTCTACGACATATGACGCAATTTTGAGCCTATTGGGGATACTTTAAAGCCTTTGTTACCATCAGGGGTATTTAGAAACCTTTGGTTTAGTTACTTCAACCTCTGCAGTTGTCTTTTAGTTAGCTGTGGGCAGAAAACTAATTTTGGAGAGGTAATTATAAGAGTGAGAGAACTCTATTTCTTATTGCTAATCTGGCAACCTCTGTGTCATATGTGCGTGAAAGGGTTAAGGGGAGATTTCCACTTGAGGGATTATTTTCTTTTAACCCCTTTCTCCCTCATGTTTAACTCCACTGCTATTGAGATTTTAAGCCGTTCGCCCCATTAGTTTGGCGATTTTAAGAAATTTCGCCCCGTTTTTTTAAATGTTTAGACATTTTGTACCATTTAGGCGTCGATGTTTTCCTGGCGAGCGATAGCGAGCCTGTAATGTAAGAGGAAACGGCCTTCGGCCGAAGACTCCAATGGGTAAGTACCGTACGATCTCAATAAACCCTCTTGATAGCATAGGCCTTCTTAAGGGTAGGTATTTAGTTTGTTCCCTAGACCTCCATCAACCTTAAAATTACACCCCCTCGAGTCCCTTTCAAGATAAATTTATACATTTTTCGGTAGAAAAATGTCCCGGCCGAAGGCCGATTCCTCTTAAATTACAGGCTCGCTATCGCTCGCCAGGATAAAATAGACACCTGAATTGCACGAAAGGTCTTAATATGGGGTGAAAGTTCTTAAAATCGCTAAAATAATGGGGCAAACGTTTTATAATATCAAAAGCAATGGGGCTAAACATGAGGGAGAAAGGGGTCAAGAAAACAATCCCTCAAGTGGAAGAGACCTCCCCTTAAGTTGCATAGAACCGTCTATGTGTAGCCAGAACCAAAGGTACATAAAGACGTCACCGGTATACAGAAGGGGTTAAGGAGAGAAAGTTAGTCTATAGTATCGCGGTCGTTAGTGTCAGTCAGTTAGGCCATTCGCTAACCACACCCACACCACCCTCAATTACCTGAGTTTACAAGCGAATTAATCACTCGGCTGCGTACAAATTAGAGTAGGTTAGCCAGTTGGTACGCGGGGAATCAGATTGAACGCAAAATCCCTACAAATAATTGCAAGATCGCTATTGCTTGTCAGGATAATTGACACCTACATAGCATGATACGCCTATGTCTTAAAATTGCCAAAGAAATGGGGCGAATGGTCTTCAAATCGCAAATATGCTGGGCCGACGTTTTAAAATGTCAAAACTAATGGGGATTAACATGAGGGATAAATTAACTAGGACCCCACCCCCTCCCCCCCACCCCCTCCCCCCCACCCCCTCTCTAATTAACTAGGACCCCACCCCCTCCCCCCCACCCCCTCTCTAATTAACTAGGACCCCACCCCCTCCCCCCCACCCCCTCTCTAATTAACTAGGACCCCACCCCCTCCCCCCCACCCCCTCCCCCCACCCCTCTCTAATTAACTAGGACCCCACCCCCTCCCCCCCACCCCTCTCTAATTAACTAGGACCCCCCCCTCCCCCCCCCCTCTCTAATTAACTAGGACCCCACCCCCTCCCCCCCCCTCCCCCCCCACCCCTCTCTAATTAACTAGGACCCCACCCCCTCCCCCCCACCCCCTCCCCCCACCCCTCTCTAATTAACTAGGACCCCACCCCCTCCCCCCACCCCCTCCCCCCCACCCCTCTCTAATTAACTAGGACCCCACCCCCTCCCCCCCACCCCCTCCCCCCCACCCCTCTCTAATTAACTAGGACCCCACCCCCTCCCCCCCACCCCTCTCTAATTAACTAGGACCCCACCCCCTCCCCCCCCACCCCCTCTCTAATTAACTAGGACCCCACCCCCTCCCCCCCCTCTCTAATTAACTAGGACCCCACCCCCTCCCCCCCACCCCTCTCTAATTAACTAGGACCCCCCCCTCCCCCCCCCCCTCTCTAATTAACTAGGACCCCCCCCCCTCCCCCCCCCCCCTCTCTAATTAACTAGGACCCCCCCCCCTCCCCCCCACCCCTCTCTAATTAACTAGGACCCCCCCCCCTCCCCCCCCCCTCTCTAATTAACTAGGACCCCCCCCCTCCCCCCCCACCCCTCTCTAATTAACTAGGACCCCACCCCCTCCCCCCCCACCCCTCTCTAATTAACTAGGACCCCACCCCCTCCCCCCCCACCCCTCTCTAATTAACTAGGACCCCCCCCCCTCCCCCCACCCCCCTCTCTAATTACTTTAATCTACAAGCTAATAAATTACTCAGTACTGTACAAAATACAAATTGGCAGAGATAAGTCCTTCCTAAGACTAATATCATCTGCCGTACCTGTACCTTTATAGTTACTATCCCTATTATTATTATTATTATTATTATTATTATTATTATTATCATTGTCTTTTTACTGTGTTCGTACAAGTTTTGGTTTGTTTATTTTGCAAGTTTTAACATTCATTATTTCTCCTCTTCACTGTCTCAGTTTAAGATTGTGGTACCGGTACCAATTGAACCTCTAACTTCAGTGGGTCCTTTGTAAGCAAAATAAATAAATTAAAATCGTCTAGTAAAAGCCAGCATGAAATAAAGCGTCATTCTACTACAAGGATTAAGGAGAAAGGTTGAGATAACTAAGGTATCATATTAATATAAAGAGAGAGAGAGAGAGAGAGAGAGAGAGAGAGAGAGAGAGAGAGAGAGAATATAAGAATATATATATATAACAGACTATCTAAGCATTAAATGTCAGCCCCCTTTCTAACTAACCACAGCCACACCCACAATTTGTTTTATAGTCTATATATCAGTGAGGGAAGTACTGATTACCACACACACACACACACACACACACACTACGACACACATTCACTCACACACACTCAATCTCAGTCTCTCTCTCTCACACACACACACACACACACAGTCACACAAACACACTACGACACACATTCACTCACACACACTCAATCTCAGTCTCTCTCTCTCACACACACACACACACACACACACACACACACACACACACAGTCACACAAACACACTACGACACACATTCACTCACACACTCTCAATCTGACTCTCTCTCTCTCTCTCTCTCACACACACACACACACACACACATACATTTATTAACTCTAACTCTCTCTCTCTCTCACACACACACAATTCGTTTAATAGTCCATATATCAGTGTTGCAAGTCCAAATTACCTGTGCTGACGGGCCATTATATTAAGCCGGTATTAAGATAGCTAATTGTTATGGCCCTAATTATAAGGTGGATGTTATTGCTGCTCTCATATCTTAATTAAACACACGCACACAATCCGTTCTATCTCTCTCTCTCTCTCTCTCTCTCTCTCTCTCTCTCTCTTCTCTCTCTCTCTCTCTCTCTCTCTCTCTCTCTCTCTCTTATTAATTGACCATGTTGGCGTTTCGTTTTATAAGGAAGTTGGAGCCATTAACATCGATAGAAAACAGAAATGCGATATTATTTCAGGTGTTTTGCAAATGGTCAATTCTTTTACATAATACTGGTACCGTACTTGAATTTCGGATGTTCTTCAAATAAGTTCTAGGGCTCAATATATATATATCAGAAGTTATGTCCACGACTGTACGCACACTCGGATGCCATAGTCTCTGGCCCACTCATAATAATTCCTGGAGCCGCTATGTTTGTTTCTGTATGCAATTATAACTGGATGGATGGATTTTTTTTTTTATATACATTTATTTTCAATTAATAGTATACAGACGGCATAAAAACATGTAGTTAAGGGGAGGTATCGACTTGAGGGATTTTTTTCTGGACCCCTTTCTCCCTCATGTTTAGCCCCATTGCTTTTGAGATTTTAAGACAGTCGCCACTTTAGTTTGGCGATTTTAAGAACTTTCGCCCCATTTCCGTAAATTTTAAGACCTTTCGTGCAATTTAGGTGTCGATTTTATCCCGGCGAGCGATAGCGAGCCTGTAATTTAAGAGGAACCGGCTTTCAGCCAGGAAATTTTTCTACCGAAAAATGTACAAATTTATCTTGAAAGGGGCTCAAGGGGGTGTAATCTTAAGCTTGATGGATATCTAGGGACCAAACTAAAAACCTTTCCTTAATGTAGGCCTATAGATAATTATATTCATAGATTTGTTTCCAGTGATATACTTTCGTATTTAGAAGAAAGTGAAGTCCATGAATATTTTTGAGTGGGCTACAGACTATGGCATCCGAGTGTGCAGTAGTGGAAGAATAAAATAGTGGATTTATTACTCCAACTTCCGTTTTCTCCTAACCCCTTCACTACGATGGCGTCAATTGTCATTATAAATCGTGATCGTGTACTCAACCTTTAACTGTGTTGGTGGTGTAATGGTTTAGATGCCTATGTTCTGGGTGTGGTGTCCCGAGTTCGAATCCCAGGAGGACCATATGCTTTCATTAGTTTATTTTAAGTACATTGGGGTTTGTAATTGATGATTAATGTTAAGAACGGGGTGTTACTTACTTATGTTTATCATTAGATGATTTCATGCAACTTAGGAATACTCTCAAGGAACCAAAGGGGTCAAATCTATCCCAGTTAACACTCTAGACTCACATATGTTCTTAAACTGAATACAATCGCCTAATAACCGGTATATTCAGATATACCGGTTATGAAGAAGTCCTGACCGTGATGAAGGGGTTAAATGAAATAGTTAAACAATAGTCTACGGTTATCAATTATGTACGATTAAGTACGACAGGTTGGGTAAGAGGTATCCTCACCAGGATTCGAACCCACTCACTCCAGGTATATTTGGGAGAGTCGGGCACCGTAATCCGCTCATGGCCGAGTGGTTACGGTGCCCGACTCTCCCAAATATACCTGGAGTGAGTGGGTTCGAATCCTGGTGAGGATACCTCTTACCCAATAGTCTACGGTACCTGAACAAGGCTTTCATACTGTCAGATGGGTTAACCCGATTTGGCCCGAGGGGGTCTTTTTGGACCTACCCTGTTTCACTCCATTATTTTGACATTCTTAGATGTTTCATCTTATTAGTTTGGCGATCATAAGAAGCTTCACTCCATTCTGGTGTCGACTTTAACTTAAAAGAAATCGGCCTTCGGCCGGGACACATTTATTATCGAAAACCGTACAAATTTAGCTTGAAGGTGGTCTGGGTGGGCATATTTTAGTTTGGAGGAAGTCTGGGAAGGCGTTTTTGTTAGCCTAGGGGACAAACTAAAGTTAATTGTTCCAAAATGGCAAAGGAAAGTCTATCTATCTATCTATTGCCTGACGCCGTGATCCCCGAAGGGGTGGCCACGAACGAACCGCCTCCATGCACCTCTGTCCCCAGTCAGTCGACGCCCCTCCCCCAACCAGCACCGCCTTCATTCATGTAGTTCCTCACTCCATCCTTCCACCTCATATTCAGTCTACCTCTCCCCCTCTGTCCCTCCACCTCGCTCTCGTACACCCTCTTAGTCATTCTCTCGCTTTCCATACGTTCCATATGGCCGAACCATCTCAAGTTGTTCCTTTTCACACTTTCCAGCACATCTACCTCCACACCACACCTCCTTCTTACTTCCTCATTAGTCTGTCTATCCCTCCATGTAATTCCGCACGCACTCCTTAAGTAATTCATTTCCACTGCTCTCACTCTTGGTCTGAGTCTCTCAACCAACGTCCATGCTTCGCTTCCGTAAGTCAGTGTCGGGATTACCACACTGTCATGCAAGGACTTCTTCACTTCCATACTGACCACCCTATTTCTTGTTACTGCTTTTAGCGTTCCTACAACCCTCTTCCCCTGTTGTACCCTCTCCCGCACCTCTTCATCCATAGTCCCATCTTTACTCAACACACTGCCCAGATACTTAAAAGAGTTGACGATCTCCATAGCCTGACCGTTCAGCTTCACCTCACACTCTGTGACTTCACCCCTTTCGAAGACCATAACCTTGCTCTTCCCCGTATTTACCTTCAAATTCCGTTTTTCGCACACTGTTCCAAACTCATTTACCAGACCCTGCAACTCCCATTCATTATCACTCATCAGAACTGTATCATCCGCAAACAGCAGTATAGGTAGCTTCCACTCAATTCCCTCCCTTTTCAGCGATACACCAACATCCACTGCTCTTGATAGTATTTCTTTCATAACTCCATCCATATATACAGTAAACAACCACGGGGACATCACACACCCCTGTTTCAAACCAACATTCAAGGAAAGCAAATCTTTAATAATAATTAAACAAAAATAATAATTAAACAAAATGTCATGATATCTTTCAAGACTTTGGACCAGATAGTGTTAAAGTGAAGGCATTGTGTTAAAGTGAAGGCATTGTGTTAAAGTGAAGGCATTGTGTACCGGTATTGATTTTATAACTGAATAGAGTAATATTTTAATATAAAACTATATAAAGACAAAAGCGCGAGCAGCTGTGGCTTGTAGTTGAAGAGATATGTAGGACTTTTGTGGCCGACTGTACTGTACTTCATCATATTACCATATTAATCTTCCACCCACCACTGCCCAAACATCCGTGGTACTTTTAGAGCTGTATATCCTTCACTTCCTTCTCTCCTTCATTCCTTCATTCATTCCTTCTCTCCTTCATTCCTTCATTCATTCCTTCTCTCCTTCATTCATTCCTTCTCTCCTTCATTCCTTCCTTCATGCATTCATTCATTCATTCCTTATACAACTATAGTCTGTTCATTATAGTTAGGCCAGAATGCTTAACTTATAACCTCTTACATTTGTCCTTGCCGTTTTATGAGTTATAGAGGATAAATGTCAAGATGTTTGGCCTACTTATAATGAATAGACTATATTTACTGTATTATGGTGTCCATATTAACCCTTTCTATGCCGACGACGTCCTTTTAACTTTATTTTGGCTACTATTAGACGTTTTTCAGTTTAAAAAAAGCCTCCAGCAATGAACAGCCATCGAACTATCTTAATTACTACTTCTACTACCGGTACCACAGATCCGTCTTATGCTGCAAAACATCGTCTAAATATAGCTAAGATCTATATATAAAAATGCGTCGCCGGTATAGAAGGGGTTAACCCATATACTGCCTATGCCGCTATTCTTTTCTTCCATTTAAGTTATATTTACGAGGATGTTTGTGAGATTAATAAAGACCTCGAGGAATCAAAAGGGTAAAAGCTCGAATCGCACTCATACACCCTCAGATCCTTCCTGTTAGATCCTTCCTATTCTGAATATAATCATCGTCTAGTGAGATTAAAATGGACCTCGAGGAATCAGAAGGGTAAAAGCTCGAATCACACTCATACTACCTCAGATCCTTCTTATGCTGAATAAAATCGTCTAGTGATGGCCAATATAAAAGGCAGAATAGCTTTATCTTATACCGAGAGGGCTCTTCTTCTTCTTCTCATGGGGTCGGCCCGGTATTGCTACCTCAGCCACGCCTTTGTATCGGGTTCTCCCCTTTAGGGAAAGCTAGGAAAAGAAAGAAAAACAGAACGATATCAAGTAGAAAAGAAAGGAGGAGATACGGTACTAATTAAAAAGTAGAATATATAATTATTTTCAAACAACAACAAAGGGTGGTACGCTCCTCGGTGCCACTAGCAGGGTGGCGGATTCAACATAGGTAGGTAGGTAGGTAGGTATATTCGAAAGAAAAGGCTTAACAGGAAACTCCTCGCATCTCGTGCACTCTTGTGTCTCTCTCTCTTTTGTTCCCCATCCTCACCCTCCATATCCTATGTTCCTCAGATACTCTTTAGTGCACTCCATCCCCTCTCTTATGTCTGGTTATCAAGAACAATTCACCACCACTCTATGCTTCCCCCACTACCACCACCCCTGGCTAGTATTAGACGATGTTATGCAGTATAGGGAGAAGTTGTGGGGTTTAGAGGGTTAATAGATATCGAGTTTACCTCATTCATAGCTAGAGGTCCTTCACAAGCTGTACAAAATCATCTAGTGTTAACCAGAATAAAACGGTAAATGCGTCATGATGCACTAAGAAGTTTATCAAGCTCAACAACTCATACCCTCTGGCCTCTACCACCCTACTACCCACCACCACTACCCCTATCACTCACATTAACATAATCTATCAACCCCTCCCTAAACAACAGCGGTACCTTTAGGCCACTTATATCTCTCTCTTCTTTCTTATACAACTATATACGTTCTCTTCATATCAACAACAATTCTCCTCTACCCCCTCTACTACCCCGTCCACCACCAAACCTCCCCCTCCCACCCCTATCACACATTACCATACTAATGTTTCTACCATCCACTCCTTAAACAACAGTGGTACCGGTACCTTTATAAAACCTTGATACCTTCCCTTCCTTCCTTGCTATTATTCTATACAGCTATATTTTCAGTTTATCTATCGTCATATTAACAATACAGCAACTATCTACCACCCCCTCCACCCCCAATCCTACCCCTCCACCACCTATATCACACATTACCATACTAATCTTCTACCCACCACTCCCTAAACAACAACGGTACCTTTATTTAACCTTGATAACCTACCCTACCCTTCCTTCCTATATAACTACATGTTCTATCTTCATATTAACAACTACAGCAACTATCTACCACCCTCTCCACACCCCAAACCCCCCACCACCCCTATCACACATTACCATACTAATCTTCAACCCAGCCCTCCGTAAACAAGAGCGGTACCTTTAGGCCACTTCCCACCATTTCCTTCACATACCGCAAGTGGGGAGCCTCAATGCACGGTTCAATGTGCGTTGATCTTTATAAGGGGGATGGGCGTATATATTTCCTCATTTATATATGTTTTCATAATTTTATTAGTTTCCTCCCTAGGCCTCCATCAAGCTTAAAAAAAACAGTGTTAAGCTCCAGAAACCACGTCACAGGACATAAAAAAGGAATAACTTCTTTGACGCCAGAGTAATAAACAAATGGAACAGACTCCCAGAAAATGTAGTAGCCCGTACTAGTGTTAATGCTTTTAAAAATAGATATGACTATTACATTAAAGAATCCCTGAGAAGAGGTAACCCTTTGAGCATAACTCCATAGCCTCTTAGCCATCACTAAAGGTAAGCAACTAAAGGTAAGCAACCCCCTCAAGACCTTCCTTCAAGATAAATGTGTACATTTTTGGATAGAAACATGCCCCGGCCAAAGGCCGATTCCTCTTAAATCACATGCTCGCTATCACTCGCCAGGAAAATATCGACACCCTTAATAACACGAACAGTCTTAATATTGACAAAATATTGAACGAAAGGTCTTAAAATCGCCAAACTAATGAGCCGAACATCATACAATCTGAAAACTAATGGGGCTAAACATGAGGGACATGGGGGACAGAAAAGCGACCCATCTCCCCTTAAAACCATAAATTCCCTTTCGTAGAAGTTTCAACTGGATATTGAAATTCCTTAAAATCTAAATCCTACCGTCTGAATGGGGCTTGATTAAAATAATTCATGTTATTAGGCTATAGGAGTTTAGTTTGTTTACATAATTACATTTATTCATACATTATGGATTTGTAGATACCTTGATTTTATATATATATAGACCTAACGCGTATCACAAATATTTATATAGTTTGCATGTTTGCGTAATTTTAAGTATTTACTTAATTAATAATTACTTTAATTATGTATTTATATACTGATAATAAAACTACTTCATGAACTAAATTAGCGTATGCAAAGTATTAAATCTCAGCTCAAAGGTATTTCAACATAAGAACATAAGAAAATGGAAGTCTGCGAAAGCCGATTGGCCCACACAAGGCAGATCCCTCTCACCTTTTTCTGCAGCAGTCAATGAGAACACACAGAGTAGCACGAATATATCCATGGCTAGTGCGTGGCATATTAAGTTCCATTCTTCATCTTTAAAAGCTATATAGTTTATCCAGTTTTGTTATTCATTTAAAGTTCTGTTGTCGCAGGTTAAGTTTTTCATTCTTAATTCTGTCACTGTAAGTTCTGTTGTTGTAAGCTTATTATTAATCTTTAGTTCTGTTGTTGTAAGCTTATTATTAATCTTTAGCTCAATTAATGATTTTAAGTTCCATTATTTATTTTAAGTCGTTATTCATCGCGAGTTCAGTTATTGTATGTTATGTTATATCACATTTAGTTCAGTTACTCATTGTACATTCAGTTACTCATCTTCAGTTTCATTTTTCATCGTAAGTTATATTATTTTACGAAATTATATCATTCATTTGTAGATTTTTTTGCTTGTCAAAAGTTGGTATTCACTTGTTCATCTTAAGTTCCATCAGTCATTACAGTTTTGTTGGCTTTTTCATTAAGTTCTTTTATTTATCCTTAGCTGTATAATTAAAGAGATCCAAGATGGCATAATTGATTTACATATTTTGTGAATAGTAAACAATGAATATATAATCACATTCACAGTTTATTATGAACGGCAGGGGCATCATTCATTTACACCACCTAAATTAAATGTATTTTGAATTCGATATTTTTGTTTCAGATTGATCATTTAGGATTACTCGACAACATTGATTTTTCTGTCACTACTCTTGCACATTTATATTTGTTTCTTTTCATAGATATTTAAGTTGTCATTATTCATGTTTTCTTTACCGATTAACCACCATTTACAGAGTTATCTAGTTTGTTTTCACAGCGCACAAACTCTGAGCTAGCGCCGAAACCAAGGCCAGCTCCCAGAAAATAGGAGAAGCTCACATAAAGTCGGAATCCCGGGAGTGAGGAGCGAAATTACACAACACACTCCCTCCACGGCGTCCTGACTCCCACTGTCTGGTGTGGTCTCTGGGAACTCGGATGTCCCCTGGGTTACGGAAGGAGAGCCGCGGTGGGGGCGGCGTATTAGGCGGGTTCAGGTAGTTTTGTTAAGGGGAAGTTTGTTTGTTATCGGACCCCTTTCTCCTTCATGTTGGTTTTGAGATTTTAACCCCTTCTGTACCGACGACGTCTTTATATTTTTTTCTTAACTATATTTGGACGATTTTGTTCAGTTAAAGAAAGATCTGTGGTATGAAAAAGGGTTAAATGAGATAGTTCGAAGCCTGTTAATTGCTGGAGGCCTTTATGAAACTGCATACGATCGTCTAATAGTAGCCAGAATACAGTTAAAAGGACGGCACCGGTACAGAAGGGGTTAAGATGTTTGCCTTATTTGCTTGGCGATTTTTAAGACCTCGCCCCATTTCTTTGTCGATTTTTAAGACCTCGCCCCATTTCTTTGTCAATTTTTAAGACCTCGCCCCATTTCTTTGTCGATTTTTAAGACCTCGCCCCATTTCTTTGTCAATTTTTAAGACCTCGCCCCATTTCTTTGTCGATTTTTAAGACCTCGCCCCATTTCTTTGTCAATTTTTAAGACCTCGCCCCATTTCTTTGTCAATTTTTAAGACCTCGCCCCATTGCTGTGTCAACTTTAAGACCTCTCCTGCCATTTAGGTGTCCATTTTTTATCGAAGCTATTTTTTCTTTCTTCTTTTAAGCTTAATGATGGTTTAGGGAGCAAAATATATACCTCCCTTAAGGGGCTAGTACTCGATTTTTCTGGACCCCCTTCTCCCTCATGTTTAGCATATTAGTTTTGAGGTTTTAAGACGTTCTTTCCATTAGTTTGGCGATTTTGAGACCTTTCGCCCTGTTTCTTTGTCAATATTTAGACCTTTCGTGCCATTTAGGTGTCGATTTTTCCTGCCGAGCGATAGCGAGCCTGTAATTTCAGAAGGAACCGGCCTTCGGCCGTGACATATTTCTACCGAAAAATGTACAAATTTATCTTGAAAGGGGGTCTAGGGGGTGTTGTATTAAGCTTGATGGAGGTCTAGCGAGGAAACTCAAAAATGTATAAATAAATAAATATATAGCCAACCCAAACACTACCACTTTAAACGACTCGTAACATAATCGTGGACCTCTGATAATAATAACTCTGGTTTGATTTATGGATGTAAGATAATGTTCACCAGAAGTTAAACCCTTTTAGGATACGATGGCGCATCTCTTGATTTCATTGTGGCTCTTATCAGACGAATTTACTCAGCATGGGTACCACAGACACTTATGGGGCTTCTGTCTCAAGTAACCCTTCGACTCCCACACAGATTCTTCTGTTACTATAAAACTTGGTTAATGGTAGTCAGAATAAAGGGTTTAAATTATTGAAAAAGAAAATGGTGTATTTAAATAGTTTAGTTTGTCCCCTAATGAAGAACAAGAACAAGCTTTACGTGTACTGATGATTTCCGGTGTTCGCAGCCAACCTACATACGTAAGTCATATTAGGCTAATCGTCCTAAGTGTCTTCACCTAAGGTTGGAATTCCCTAGAGGAGAGGTAGTTGTGGCTACAGGGGTCCCACATTAGAGGGACGTTTACTAGAACCACGGTTACTTAAGGGAAGACTTTTATGTATTTGTTGATTTGTTTACTTACTATTATTATTAGTTTCCTTCCTAAACCTCCATCCAGCTTTAGAAAGTACTCTCCCCCCCCCCACCCCCCTCCAACCCCTTCGACATTAAATTTTTCATTTTTCGGTAGAAAAATTACCCGGCCGTGGGCCGATCCTCTTATATTGCAGGCTTGCTATCGCTCGCCAGGAAAAAAACGACACCTATATGGCACGAAAGGTCTTAAAATAGTCAAACTAATGGGGCAAGTGTCTAAAAATCTCAATACTAATGGGGCTAAGCATGAGTGAGAAGGGGTCCACACACCCATAATCTCCCCCCCCCCCCCCCTCAGGTGCCTCATGCTAGGGGGACATCCATCACGGGGCCCCACATGGTATCCCCTCTTACAGTTCTCACACTGGTAGGGTCCTTCCTTAGGGGTCCTATATTAGAGGGCCATTCTTAGGGGTCCTATATTAGAGGGCCTTCCTTAGGGGTCCTATATTAGAGGGCCTTCCTTAGGGGTCCTATATTAGAGGGCCTTCCTTAGGGGTCCTATATTAGAGGGCCTTCCTTAGGGGTCCTATATTAGAGGGCCATTCTTAGGGGTCCTATATTAGAGGGCCATTCTTAGGGGTCCTATATTAGAGGACCATTCTTAGGGGTCCTATATTAGAGGGCCATTCTTAGGGGTCCTATATTAGAGGGCCATTCTTAGGGGTCCTATATTAGAGGGCCATTCTTAGGGGTCCTATATTAGAGGGCCATTCTTAGGGGTCCTATATTAGAGGGCCATTCTTAGGGGTCCTATATTAGAGGGCCATTCTTAGGGGTCCTATATTAGAGGGCCATTCTTAGGGGTCCTATATTAGAGGGCCATTCTTAGGGGTCCTATATTAGAGGGCCATTCTTAGGGGTCCTATATTAGAGGGCCATTCTTAGGGGTCCTATATTAGAGGGCCATTCTTAGGGGTCCTATATTAGAGGGCCATTCTTAGGGGTCCTATATTAGAGGGCCATTCTTAGGGGTCCTATATTAGAGGGCCATTCTTAGGGGTCCTATATTAGAGGGTCCTTCCTTAGGGGTCCTATATTAGAGGGCCATTCTTAGGGGTCCTATATTAGAGGGCCATTCTTAGGGGTCCTATATTAGAGGGCCATTCTTAGGGGTCCTATATTAGAGGGTCCTTCCTTAGGGGTCCTATATTAGAGGGCCATTCTTAGGGGTCCTATATTAGAGGGCCATTCTTAGGGGTCCTATATTAGAGGGTCCTTCCTTAGGGGTCCTATATTAGAGGGCCATTCTTAGGGGTCCTATATTAGAGGGCCATTCTTAGGGGTCCTATATTAGAGGGCCATTCTTAGGGGTCCTATATTAGAGGGCCATTCTTAGGGGTCCTATATTAGAGGGCCATTCTTAAAGTCTTGTGTATATTTTAGATGTTCATTTGAACAGGTTTCCGCTCCTTTCACTCATCGAAACAACTTATTCACCCAATCTAATGTAAATCAAGATAAAGAGTGAGACCAAGTAAACAAAAGCAATTGTTTTTTATAACAAAATCAAGCAAGTGACACAGTTGCATGTACCGAGGGTAAATGAAAACTAATCCAAAATTCAAGGTACATTGAGCTCAAAATTCAAGGTACATTGAGCTCAAAATTCAAGGTACATTGAGCTCAAAATTCAAGGTACATTGAGCTCAAAATTCAAGGTACATTGAGCTCAAAATTGCTGGCCGCACGGTGTTTGAAGGCTTCCGAGCTGCATATGCCTCTGGACTTACAGCTGAGGTCAATGCACTGCCATACCAACCTACCCCAAACAATAGAACAATACCCATTTGTCGCCCGGACTGTTGTTTTCTAAGGCTTTGTTTGGGGGTGTTTTCTAAGGCTTTGTTTGGGGGTGTTTTCTTCCTTTTATGCCTCACGAAACTCTACTTTTTATATCTATATTTTTTATGTTTATTTATATATCTAGTCATTGTTTGTTTTTATCTAATTAGGATTAGTTGTTATCTATTTATTATTATTATTATTATTATTATTATTATTATTATTATTATTATTATTATAAATATGTGAGTCAGGTACAAGGGGAGATAGAAGGGCAGTGTTACGACCGGGCACTCGGGTACACTAGGGCTCTTACACAGGACTCGAGTATGGCTCGCTGCCACAACGGAAACACACGATCCCAACCCCAGAGTACTGCCAGCCGAACAAAAAACGCCACTACCCTCCAGAGTTCTATCTGCTATAACGGGGTATACAAGAACTCGGTACTAGCGTTTCACACAACAGACTAATAACAAGACGGGAGTTATCTAGTCTGGTCAACAATCAAACAAAGAAGAAAGTACTACAACACTAAAGAATAGTGTTGGCCGAAGCCGAAGTAATCCACCCTTGAACTAAGAACTTAAGAAGTCCTCCACCCTCTACTTCGGATCGGCACTATTACGTTACGTTAAACAATAGTCCTCGAGCATCAAGCAAGGAATCTTCTGATAAGTTAGATGCTTCTCGAATACTCATAAGAAGTAAGTATCGGATTTTGAACAGCAATTTAATGAATAACTCACTGGTAATTAAAGGCTTTAAATTGACATAAGAAGAATTATAAGAATAAACAATAGGATATGGCAAACATTAAGAAGAAGTACTCCGACAATGCACTGGCAATAGCCTACTAAGATTGTGCTCGTGGGCCACTAATCTCTGAAGTAGCTAAGCGTGCCACACATGAAATCAATAGTGCATAAACAATAATATACATAAGGAGAAGCTTCAATACTATGCTGTATCTGCTGGTCGAGCAAAGTCTAGCTGGGATACATAAGGTTAAGAGACAATGGCTGAGCAAGCGGCTCGTAGCCTAGCGAGGTCCTTAAGACTGTGCGGCCAAATTACGTTAATTGACGGGATGCTCTCTTGAGAGATCCAGATCACTAGTATCTGGTTCTCTCCTGGCGATCCTCTCAAAGTCAAGCAAATGAGATAGCACAGTGTTGGGTGGCAGAGGCAAAAGCCCTCACTCGCAACACAGTGCTAAACTCCCACGGTACACAGTCAGAAAGACCACCCAGGCGTTCCACGTCTCCGTTGCAATTGTACTGGTTCAACCGCAACCTAGTACTCATAGGAAATCACAACTCAGAAACCCTATCCCAGTCTAGCATTGCCTAAACCAGCAGAAAACAGGAACATGAATAATCGCACACAGGGAAATGCATATACGAGTGCAACAAACATCAATCAATCCTATTCTAGTTAACCCTTCCAAAAATAGGCTATCTAACAGGCACTTATCTCGTGAGAACTCAAGCGATAATACTTTGGCTGACTAAATCTGCACCAAAGGGGTCATTGGTTAAAAAGGGACGAGAAGAGAAGAAGATAGGCTGTTCAGAGAGTAGAGAAAGTTCACATCAGTCGGAAGAATATGGATAGTTGCAAGGGATATGAGAAGTCGCTCTGCCTGATGAGTTCTAAAGAATTGTGGCGAGGACCTCTCCTTTTTATACTCGGCCCTCTAGTGAGCATATCGCCAACTACTAAGGACCGCCCACTAGCAATCGTTACGTAATATTCTCTCTCAATCTGGGATCGACAAAGGATTTCCCACGCGCTGAGAGGGAGGAGGGAGGAGGGAGGGAGGCCTACCTACCTCGTGGCGCGCTCACGGGCCGTCGTTACATAACTCTCTCTCTTCTCCTCATCATTACATATAAGTCCCACACACAATACTTATAACTAATGATATAAAATAGAACTCGTTGACTCAGATGAAAACAAAATACATATTTATAATACTTATAGTACAACGGCTCACATAAACTAAGTTAGGAAACTCTACACAGACTACAGCCAAAGTTCCTGCCCTGACGATCCTAGCGAGAGTGGGGCCTGACTGGGCGTTCTGTACAGCATGCTCATACTCGACATGCGTCACACCTCCCCCAAGATTTTACTTGCTCAACCCTGAGCTAAAATCTGATATACAGAACCCCATCAAACCCCCCACACCCAGCGACCGCATGGCACTAAAACAACGCTGAGTTTATCACTAAAACACATCTTATAAAAAAAAAATTCACATTTCATAACTCCTCCCAACAATAGTAAAAGACATAATATCATGCTCCCAGAGCGAGCTTACAGCAGCTCAGCCGTTTGATAGTTCGTGGACTACTCAAACTCTACAGGCTATGACAAACTTATACAATTATCTATAACAAAAGAAAGATTTTTTTTTTATGATTTTTATATTTTAATATGTTTTTTCCGGCTGCACTATAAGGGCAGCCTATTTTTTCTTCTATACCAAACGCTCAACTCCTGCTTTACGACCCAATACGCTGGGCTACAACCGCGAGCCAACAAGCACCAAGCGCAAAATACTACTCAAACTAAAGCAGGAGGCTACCCGTGTGTCAATCTACCCAGGATCATATACCCTTGAACGACCATCTGCAACCACGTTGTCACAACCGGCAATATGGCGTATGTCCAGGTTATATACCAATAACCTTAGTGACCACCTGGTCAGCCTCATATTCCGATTGTGAAACTGGTCCAAGATCTTGAGAGGGTGATGATCTGGGTAAACTACAACGACCGGACCATAGGCTGGAACATAGACCTCGAAATGCCCCAGCGCATCATCGTCCTTTTCACTTTCATTCATCAGGTTCTGAAACGTTGCTAGTGCATTCTTAAGTCCGTCAGGCATAACATTGCACTGGTAGGTACTCCCGTCCACAACAAAACCACATACCTCTTTAGCACGCTCGGACAAAGTTACAAGCAACGACCACTCACGACATTCCTTATCCCTCAGACCCTTCGTCCACACGTAATCCAGCTCTGCTTGCACCATAGGCTGTCGAGCAGGATTTATACGGTAGGGAATTAAACTGAGCCTTGCACTATCTCCAGCCTGCATGTCGGATTCTACCCCGTACATCAGGCCTGGAGAAGCAACAAACATGCGAAAGTACTGCCATAGCCTAGTAAATAACTGCCTTGCACTGTCTCCACGAACAACATGCCTAGTGCCCTCCCACAACCCAGCCGAGACCGCAGCTTCTAACCTGTAGTCTCCCTCCTTCTCCACCTTCGTCCCTAGAACAGCCAGGTCATGAGAGGGACAATCAGTACCACCTGTGCAGTCACTCCCATAGTTCATTATTGCTAAGGCTTCCCCGCCGATACCGTACATGCGCACCCCCGCATTCCTTGTGACGACATCTGCCTGCGCAGCATCACCGCTTTCAGCGACATGGCCAGATACAGTCGGTCTATGGTAGGGCTGTTGCATTAGACTAGAGCAGCATTGGGAGGCTATGCGACGACCGGGCACTGCGATACCACAGCCGACCTTACCAATCTGCTCAATGTCCTCCTTTTGACCACCACCCTTGGCAGCCATGGGTCGACCCTGACCTGGCAACCATGCCAAAGCCTCGTCGCCCACCTTGAACCACCGAAACAACGAGGCTAACGGTCTTTCAACAGTCACGTGACCTGCCCGTGGAACATCTTGCACCGCCCGAGTTGTGAGACTCAGGGGCTCGGCACGACCAGTGGGGTATGAACCGAGCTGGTGCTGGAGTGCTGCACACTGCTGCTCAGGCAGGTGCTCTAGCGCTTCCACAGCCACCAGACTCGTGTCCCCCGCCCACTGTTCCGCCGAGACATGACAATCCCTTCTCTCCTCCACCTGTGCCCTACTACCCCCCTCTCCTTCTCCACCTTGGCCGCGGCAGACCAACGCAGGGACAGTAGGCTGCTCAGGTGGTTGCCTCACAAACTCCTCCAACAGGTTCACATGACATGCTTCCCCGTCCTCGTGTTTAATCTCGACAGCACCATTACCACACTTCTGAACTTCCGGATCCTCCAACTGCAGTTTACAAATATCTGAGGGAACCAACTTGTCTAGATGCTTCCGAAGCAACCCAAGTCCTTCCCCAATATCAAACTGAGCAACCCTTTCTTCTCTCCGTGTGCAACGTTGCTGCCTCGGAGTCTCTTCCTGCCCTACCTCCTCACTAGCTGTGACAGGTCCTGGGGCCTCTCCAGACTCTAACATAGGTGCCAATACTGAATCACCCAGGAGAGCCGCCGAGTCAAAACTCTTAAAACCAACTCCAACTTTAGCCTCCTCCTGTTGATCGTTCCTCTGCTGGTCTGAAGACGGAGGACTAGGCTGTGACACTTTATCTGCCCGAGCTCGGGTGACAACACACGCCATGGGTTGTGCCTGGCACCGCTCGACACACTCTTGCTCTTCCCTACTCACGTCGGCCGTCCTCTCGGCAACGACTAAGGGTAGAACCTCAGAAGCGGGCATTGCAAAGTCGTTGCCGAGAAGAAGGTCGACGCCCTCCACTGGCAGTTTCTCCACAATCCCGACATCCAATTCACGTGTCACACCATCCACCTCCAACTCCAACCGCACCAGCGGGTATGACCGAGTTGCATTAATACCCTGCACCACTACCACCCGAGCCGCATTTATAGGGTAGCCAGTCAAGTTATTCATCAGAGTCTGGGAAGCACCTGTATCACGCAAGACCTCTACTCCATGCTTGCGCCCCGCCCACATCACGCAACCCCGTCCTCTATGGTCGCAAAAAACATCCTGAGCAGGGTTCGAGCCTCCCAGGTGCTTCTGCATTGGCTGTGCCTCAGCCTCTGACGAACTGCCCCGGGCAAACTCAGAAAACTTCGGAGACACACCAATGTTGCAGGCCAAAGACACAGCTGCTGTAGGTGGTTTGCTAGGACAGACTCTTGCAAAGTGCCCCTTTTCATGACAATGATAACACTCCAACTCCCCTCTGGGCTTCCCTTGGTACTGGGAAGGGCCCGGCCCCTTCTTAAATGGGACGGTGCTAGTCTTGTGGTCAGTCTTGGTATCATAGCTCTTGTACTTGTTTGCATAAGGTATATCACTAACTCGAGGGGGTGGGGCATCACGCCCCTTGTTACCTGCCTCACTACGCTGGGCAGACCCGCACCCACGAATTAGTGATAGCCGGAGGTCAGCCATCTCAGCTGCCTCCTGTAGAGTTTTAGGGTTCTTTTCTTTAATAGTTAAAGTCATATCTGCACCAGTACACTTATAAAACTGCTCGAGCAGAAACAGCTCAGTCAACTGTTCGGCCGTCTCAGCTTTCTCAGAACGTGTCCAGTTAGCAAGTGCATCTTTTAAGTCCCGGGCATGTTCAAGAAAGGTCGCCTCCCTAGTCTTCGTAACACCCCGAAACTTCAATCGATATGTTTCTGGTTGCAACTCGTATGCCCGTAGGACAGCTCTCTTCAATTCTGGGTAGTCAATGCAAGACTCTAAAGGCAGTGCATCATAAGCCTTCAGACCCTTACCCGTAAGTCTTGAGGAGACCAGAGCTGCCCACTTCTCTTCAGGCCAATTATGCTCCCTACACTTCTTCTCAAAACGATTAAAAAATTCTGTGACTTCAGTTTCACTAAATGCCGGCACCAACTTGACTAAGTGGGACAAGGACTGTTCTCTTACTTGGCCCTCACGGCCCATCCGAATCCCTGTCGACTCTGCACGAGTCTTATCTAAATCTATTTGAGCACAATATTTCTCTGAGTCGTACCTAAGCTCAGCCTCATGCCTCCTGGTTTCATTCTCCGCCTCAATCTCATGCTGCTTCTCCTGCTTCCTAGCCTCAATCTCGTGCCTCCTAGTCTCATTCTCCTGCCTCCTGGTCTCAGCCTCAATCTCATACTTCCTAGACTCAATTTTAGCAAGCTCAAGTCTAAATATCATATCTGGAGACAGGCAGGAAGAGGGAGCTGCCACTACTGAAGGAGGGGGGGCAAGAACTGGGGAACCACCATACGCACCGCCCGAGGGCCCTCCAATCTTCCAATTCTCATCCCTCTGTGGGAGAGTGCTAACCTCCGGCAACTGAGTGGACGGCACTGTGGGAGTCGAGTGAGAGGGGATCTGGGGAGGAACCCCCCCAAACGCCCTCTCCTCCGAAACCCCATGTCGCCCACGCAACACCCAGGAAATCAGCTCCCCCTTGGACATCCCTCCTACATTGGATCTGCCCAAAACCTTGGCTATCAGGTGCAAGCCATAAATATTCACCCCAGTCAACCTCTCCTCCGTGACATGGTACTGCTTACTCACAAAAAGTCTAGCATCCTCCTCACTAGTTACTAACGGCACCTCCTCAAATGGCATCTCTCGCTCCTCGTCAGTACTAGGGCACGACATACTGAAGTTCACAAAAAATTCTCGAGACAAAAGTGTTAAACTCCCTTATGTAAGCACTAATTACTAAATTAACTGGAGTCTCTTAAATGCTCTCCTAATTGCCTTACAAAAAAAAATATTCTTCAATATGCACGCTAAAGTACGAACAAACAAATGTTGTACAACTCTGCAAAAATTATACTGTTCACAAAATCCTAAGCAAGGTCGCCATTTGTTACGACCGGGCACTCGGGTACACTAGGGCTCTTACACAGGACTCGAGTATGGCTCGCTGCCACAACGGAAACACACGATCCCAACCCCAGAGTACTGCCAGCCGAACAAAAAACGCCACTACCCTCCAGAGTTCTATCTGCTATAACGGGGTATACAAGAACTCGGTACTAGCGTTTCACACAACAGACTAATAACAAGACGGGAGTTATCTAGTCTGGTCAACAATCAAACAAAGAAGAAAGTACTACAACACTAAAGAATAGTGTTGGCCGAAGCCGAAGTAATCCACCCTTGAACTAAGAACTTAAGAAGTCCTCCACCCTCTACTTCGGATCGGCACTATTACGTTACGTTAAACAATAGTCCTCGAGCATCAAGCAAGGAATCTTCTGATAAGTTAGATGCTTCTCGAATACTCATAAGAAGTAAGTATCGGATTTTGAACAGCAATTTAATGAATAACTCACTGGTAATTAAAGGCTTTAAATTGACATAAGAAGAATTATAAGAATAAACAATAGGATATGGCAAACATTAAGAAGAAGTACTCCGACAATGCACTGGCAATAGCCTACTAAGATTGTGCTCGTGGGCCACTAATCTCTGAAGTAGCTAAGCGTGCCACACATGAAATCAATAGTGCATAAACAATAATATACATAAGGAGAAGCTTCAATACTATGCTGTATCTGCTGGTCGAGCAAAGTCTAGCTGGGATACATAAGGTTAAGAGACAATGGCTGAGCAAGCGGCTCGTAGCCTAGCGAGGTCCTTAAGACTGTGCGGCCAAATTACGTTAATTGACGGGATGCTCTCTTGAGAGATCCAGATCACTAGTATCTGGTTCTCTCCTGGCGATCCTCTCAAAGTCAAGCAAATGAGATAGCACAGTGTTGGGTGGCAGAGGCAAAAGCCCTCACTCGCAACACAGTGCTAAACTCCCACGGTACACAGTCAGAAAGACCACCCAGGCGTTCCACGTCTCCGTTGCAATTGTACTGGTTCAACCGCAACCTAGTACTCATAGGAAATCACAACTCAGAAACCCTATCCCAGTCTAGCATTGCCTAAACCAGCAGAAAACAGGAACATGAATAATCGCACACAGGGAAATGCATATACGAGTGCAACAAACATCAATCAATCCTATTCTAGTTAACCCTTCCAAAAATAGGCTATCTAACAGGCACTTATCTCGTGAGAACTCAAGCGATAATACTTTGGCTGACTAAATCTGCACCAAAGGGGTCATTGGTTAAAAAGGGACGAGAAGAGAAGAAGATAGGCTGTTCAGAGAGTAGAGAAAGTTCACATCAGTCGGAAGAATATGGATAGTTGCAAGGGATATGAGAAGTCGCTCTGCCTGATGAGTTCTAAAGAATTGTGGCGAGGACCTCTCCTTTTTATACTCGGCCCTCTAGTGAGCATATCGCCAACTACTAAGGACCGCCCACTAGCAATCGTTACGTAATATTCTCTCTCAATCTGGGATCGACAAAGGATTTCCCACGCGCTGAGAGGGAGGAGGGAGGAGGGAGGGAGGCCTACCTACCTCGTGGCGCGCTCACGGGCCGTCGTTACATAACTCTCTCTCTTCTCCTCATCATTACATATAAGTCCCACACACAATACTTATAACTAATGATATAAAATAGAACTCGTTGACTCAGATGAAAACAAAATACATATTTATAATACTTATAGTACAACGGCTCACATAAACTAAGTTAGGAAACTCTACACAGACTACAGCCAAAGTTCCTGCCCTGACGATCCTAGCGAGAGTGGGGCCTGACTGGGCGTTCTGTACAGCATGCTCATACTCGACATGCGTCACAGCAGGAAGACCCCCATTGAGATGGAGAGACTGTGTAAGAAAGGCTTTGGATGATAGAGGAATGACTATAGATCAGGCAGGGGAAGTGGTGGTGGACAGTGAGTGAATGGAGAATGCTTGTGAATAGTTGAGTGAACACGTGGTCATTTGGAGTAAGGGGTCGGGCGCAAGTTGGACTAGATAATAGTCCATCAGGCGCCTGGCCCGGGGAGACGATTAATATGAAGGGTGTGCCTGGAAATGTGGTGGGTGGGCTTGTGGCTTTGGCTCCGCTGCATGTCTGCCTGCCGAGATCGGAACCTCTCCGGGTGGTCAGGGGCCGAGGGAGTGCTGGAGCGACCTTGGTAACCCTGGTCTCTGGGTCTTCTCCTGGGTGACCTGGATGTGTGAGAGTTTGTGTTTTTTATCTGTGTTTTTGTTTTATGTTGTTTTTGTGTTTTCCCTGTTCGTGTGAGAGTTTGTGTTTTTTATCTGTGTTTTTGTTTTATGTTGTTTTTGTGTTTTCCCTGTTCTTGCTCTGTCTTGAGTCGGCTACCCCCAAAATGGGGATTGGGCCTGAGCATATAGATAGATAGATAGATTATAAATATACCGTAATTAGTATTTTTATTTTATTTATTTTTTCGTGTTTGTTCTTCATTTTGTATTCTTTTCTTTTTTCTTTTGTTTGCTATGTTTCCTAAGAAGTAGAATATGTGTGCTGAGGGCCCATTACACGTAGCTCATAAATCAGCTGGTGCACTTGTGGCCGTAAATCCTCCCAAACCGAGGCCGCTCATCTGCATAATGTTCCGGCCCACCATCGGAAGCTAGCGGGAGGAATAGTAATAGTAGTCATAGTAGTAATAGTAGTAATAGTAGTAATAGTAGTCATAGTAGTAATAGTAGTAATAGTAGTCATAGTAGTAATAGTAGTCATAGTAGTAATAGTAGTAATAGTAGTCATAGTAGTAATAGTAGTCATAGTAGTAATAGTAGTCATAGTAGTCATAGTAGTAATAGTAGTAATAGTAGTAATAGTAGTAATAGTAGTAATAGTAGTGCCCCAGCTTAGCCACCTATGTAGAGAATACCTATAAACAGCCTGCAGACCTCTTCATAGTAAACAACCAAAACTCACGACGTGGAACGGCACTGAAATCAATGGAAGGAACCACACAAGGGGACCCAATAGCAATGGCGATGTACGCATTAGGTCTCTCGGTGTTGCTATCATTAACAAGACATGAGACGACACATGTTAAGCAGGCGGCCTATGCAGATAATCTCACTGGAGCAGGGAAAGTCAATGATCTCAAGAGCTGGTGGGAGCAAGTATCACAAGTGGGACCAGAAATAGGATACTTTCCAAATGCTAGTAAGTCTATACTGATAGTAAAAGCAGAACATTACGAAAATGCCTTAGAAGCTTTCAACGGTAGTGAAGTGGTCGTAACAAAGGATGGACAGCGTCATCTAGGGGCAGTGATTGGCACAGAAGAGTTCAAGAAGCAATACATGGAAGAGAAGGTCAGAGAGTGGGTAAACGAAATAGAAATACTAGCCAAAATTGCAAAGACGGAACCACAGGCTGCATATTCGGCATTCACATATGGGGTCAAACACCGCTGGACCTACTTGATGCGTACCATTCCAAACGTGGGTCCACAACTTCAACCGCTAGAAGATGCCATCAGAGACAAACTCATCCCAGCTTGGATGAAGTCCCACACCCCAAATGCTACAGAGAGGGAGTTGCTCGCACTTCCTCCTAGGTTAGGAGGGCTTGGAATCATCAATCCGGTGAGGAGGGCGACAACGGAACACGAGAACTCAGTAAAGATAACAGAATCTCTCACTGAACGCATCGTAGCGCAAGATCCCGACGGCGAAGTGGACCAGGCGGACATCTACAACATCAGAAAGACCATCACGTCAGAGAGGCAAAACTCACAGAAAAATGACCTGGCACAATTGATGCGACAACTTTCCCCGAGACTAACAAGAAAAGTACAAATAGCACAAGAAACGGGTGCTTCAAATTGGCTGACAACACTACCAATCAAGGCAAAAGGCTTCAATCTAAACAAACAAGAATTTAATGATGCTATTGCACTGAGGTATGATTGGCCGATTGAAGGACTGCCCGATCGATGCGTTTGTGGAATCAACAATGATGCAGACCACAGCATGATATGTAAGAAGGGAGGATTCATCAGCATCAGGCACGATGAAGTAAGAGATGTAACGGCGAACATGCTCAGGGAGGTGTGTCGAGATGTGGTGCGCGAACCATCACTCATTCCCTTGGAGGGAGAGATCTTGCAGCACAGGACGGCCAACACATCCAACGAAGCACGAGTGGACGTTAGTGCAAGAAGTTTTTGGACAAGAGCACAGCGAGCATTCTTTGACGTAAGAATATTCGACCCAATGGCCCATAGCTACAGTGAGCTGTCTCTGGAGGCTGCACACAAGAGGAATGAACAAGAGAAGGTCAGGGCATATGGAGAAAGGATCTTAAATATCGAACATGGCAGCTTTACCCCACTAGTCTTCACCACATCTGGAGGGATGGGACCTAGGGCCCAGTGCTTCTATTCAAGGCTTGCAGAGATCATCGCAGAGAAGAAGAAACAGCCCAGGAGCCACGTTGTAGCCTGGATGAGGTGCCGTCTATCTTTCTCGTTGCTCAGATCAGCACTACTATGCCTGCGGGGAACAAGACTGTCTGCACCACAACCAGCGACGGTGGCAGAAGTGGACTACGAGGCAGCAGTGGCAGAGGGTCGCATAGGAAGGAGACTGGATTGAAGTTGCATGGTGTTGAATAGTAATATCTGATGCTTGTAAAATAAAATGTATGAACAATATTAAATAAAAACCAATGTAGTAGTAGTAATCCACGATGATGAGTCTGAGTGCTGACCCCGGAATAGTAAGTAGCTGAATGACTACCAAGTCGGACGCTTTGATGACTGTTCTGACCTGGTTTAGGGTCCAAAGAGGGGATGCACAGGCTGAGTGGTTTAAAAAAAAAAAAAAAAAAAAAAAAGTAGTAATAGTAGTAATAGTAGTAATAGTAGTAATATTAGTCATAATAGTCATAGTAGTCATAGTAGTCATAGTAGTCATAGTAGTAATAGTAGTCATAGTAGTAATAGTAGTCATAGTAGTAATAGTAGTCATAGTAGTCATAGTAGTAATAGTAGTCATAGTAGTAATAGTAGTAATAGTAGTCATAGTAGTAATAGTAGTCATAGTAGTAATAGTAGTAATAGTAGTCATAGTAGTCATAGTAGTCATACATAGTAGTAATAGTAGTCATAGTAGTAATAGTAGTCATAGTAGTCATAGTAGTAGTAATAGTAGTCATAGTAGTAATAATAGTAATAGTAAAAGATGGGATATGGTTTAGATGCTTATATTCTGGGTGTGGTGTCCCGAGTTCGAATCCAGGGAGGACCATATGCTTTAGTGTAACTTGTGTGATGCGTGTGGCTAATAGTTGGAATAATATCTTGGCTTTAGTTCTCTCTCTCTCTCTCTCTCTCTCTCTCTCTCTCTCTCTCTCTCTCTCTCTCTCTCTCTCTCTCTCTCTCTCTCTCTCTCTCTCTCTCTCCCTCCGAAGTCCACTCCTAAATTAACTATCTATGATAATATGGATATAATATTAATGTTACAATTTATCATAATGCCTATAACTTTTGGCAATTTGATTTTTTCATATGCTGAATAAAATTATTCCATGGTTTTAAAACAATATTATTGTTATTAAATATTAAAGTAATCAGATTGGAAGGCTTATATAGCAATATAGTTGTATAGTATAATTGATGCCGTTAAATGTAAGTGACACTCATTAATTGTAGCAAAGATTATAGGTCGGGTAAGGCATAATAGCTCGTTCCTCTATAGATAATTTATAATGTACCTATAATATCAGGTGAGGACGAAGACATTACATACATTCACAACGTACCTATAATATCAGGTGAGGACGAAGACATTACATACATTCACAACGTACCTATAATATCAGGTGAGGACGAAGACATTACATACATTCACAACGTACCTATAATATCAGGTGAGGACGAAGACATTACATACATTCACAACGTACCTATAATATCAGGTGAGGACGAAGACATTACATACATTCACAACGTACCTATAATATCAGGTGAGGACGAAGACATTACATACATTCACAACGTACCTATAATATCAGGTGAGGACGAAGACATTACATACATTCACAACGTACCTATAATATCAGGTGAGGACGAAGACATTACATACATTCACAACGTACCTATAATATCAGGTGAGGACGAAGACATTATATACATTCACAACGTACCTATAATATCAGGTGAGGACGAAGACATTATATACATTCACAACGTACCTATAATATCAGGTGAGGACGAAGACATTACATACATTCACAACGTACCTATAATATCAGGTGAGGACGAAGACATTATATACATTCACAACGTACCTATAATATCAGGTGAGGACGAAGACATTACATACATTCACAACGTACCTATAATATCAGGTGAGGACGAAGACATTACATACATTCACAACGTACCTATAATATCAGGTGAGGACGAAGACATTACATACATTCACAACGTACCTATAATATCAGGTGAGGACGAAGACATTACATACAAACTGATACAAAGTAATTATAGGTTAACTGTAATAAAAGGTCAGATGCGGTCTAATAATCAAGTCTTTAACCTTACCCCCATCAACCCCCTCACATCACATAGCCCAAGAGTAGCCTCCTGCGGGTCCACAACAAGCCAAACTAAACCAACCGACAATACTGATAGAGTTTGTGGCTACACTCTAAAATGTCTGCTGTACGAATCTTAAGCCTTAAGGGGAGGTATTTAGTTTGTTCCCTAGACCTCCATCAAGCTTAAAATGACACCCCCTTGAGTCCCTTTCAAGATATATTTGTACATTTTTCGGTAGAAAAATGGCCCGGCCGAAGGCCGGTTTCTCTTAAATTACAGGCTCGCTATCGCTCGCCAGGATAAAATTGACACCTGAATAGCACAAAAGGTCTAAATATGGGGTGAAAGTTCTTAAAATCGCTAAACTAATGGGGCAATCGTTTTATAATATCAAAAGCAATGGGGCTAAACATGAGGGAGAAAGGGGTCAAGAAAAAAATCCCTTAAGTGGAGACCTCCCCTTAATGATTATTTTGAATACATTTTTAGAATTGTTTGACTAATTTTGCATTCATTACAGAACACATGTATGAATTGTATCGCAAGTTTGTCAATAAATCCCGCAAGAAGCGTTTGACTTATCACAGACAAAACATTGCACCTATTGCATGCACCTTTTGTCTTGTGTTCGATATTGTACTAAAAATACAGTCTGGGTTTTATGAATGTTGAAGCCAAACGCCTTATTAAACTTTCTAGCCAGACTTTCTATTCATACATTCAGTAAAGACCGTGTTTTCCCCCGCGTACAAATTAGGCCACCGGGTATATTATATAGATAGCTCCAGTCTAGACCATGGGGTAGTCTATATTTTATTATAAATTATACTATAATATACTCAAGCACAAGCCCCACTTTTCTTGTTTTTTTGTTTTTGTTTCCCTCTTTTCCTTTTTTTTTTTTTTTTTTTTATTTCTTTCTTTCTGTTTTATTTCTTTTGTTTTGGGGGGACTCAAGACAGAGCCAGAATAGGGACAACACAACAGAAAACAATGAACACACAAACACAAAACACAAAATAATAATTCACACACATAGTAGTCTCGGTCAGTAGTAACTATATGCGGCTCCATATTTGAGGGCTGGTCAAACATTATACAATCTGAACACTACCGGGGCTAAACATGAGGGAGAAGGAGGGGGAACAGAAATACGACCCAGCTCCCCTTAACCCCTTCTGTACCCGGAGCCGTTCTCTTAACTTCATTCTGGCTACCACTACATGATTATATGCAGTTTAAAAATGGTCTCCAGCAATTAACAGGCTTCGAATTATCTCACTTAACCATTTGTACTACCACAGATCCTTCTTAAACTGCACCAAAGCGTCTAAATATAGCTACATTAGACGACTTTATTCAGCTTAAAAAGGGCCTCCAGCAATTATCAGACTTCGAACTATCTCACTTAACCATTTATACTACCACAGATCCTGCTTAAACTGCACCAAAGCGTCTAAATATATTAGAGAATAGAATTAAAAAGACGTCGGCGCCGGTACAGAACTGGTTAAGCTGTAATCATTAATCGCTCTATAATTAGGCCACATTTGTTAGGGGCACACTGAATAATTAGCATGATTAACTTCGCCAGCTTTCACCACCACCAACATACTTATACTTGACACAAAAAATAGTATATGTAGCAGATATATGCATTATTATATGTACAGTATAGAAGATATGTACTTTATTTGTATGTAGTGGATATATACATTATTTATATGTAGCGGATATATACAGTCATTATTTATATGTAGCGGATATATACATTATTTATATGTAGCGGATATGTTCATTATTTATATGTAGCGGATATATACATTATTTATATGTAGCGGATATATACATTATTTATATGTAGCGGATATGTTCATTATTTATATGTAGCGGATATATACATTATTTATATGTAGCGGATATATACATTATTTATATGTAGCGGATATATACATTATTTATATGTAGCGGATATGTTCATTATTTATATGTAGCGGATATATACATTATTTATATGTAGCGGATATATACATTATTTATATGTAGCGGATATGTTCATTATTTATATGTAGCGGATATATACATTATTTATATGTAGCGGATATATACATTATTTATATGTAGCGGATATATACATTATTTATATGTAGCGGATATATACATTATTTATATGTAGCGGATATATACATTATTTATATGTAGCGGATATATACATTATTTATATGTAGCGGATATGTTCATTATTTATATGTAGCGGATATATACATTATTTATATGTAGCGGATATATACATTATTTATATGTAGCGGATATATACATTATTTATATGTAGCGGATATATACATTATTTATATGTAGCGGATATATACATTATTTATATGTAGCGGATATATACATTATTTATATGTAGCGGATATGTTCATTATTTATATGTAGCGGATATATACATTATTTATATGTAGCGGATATATACATTATTTATATGTAGCGGATATGTTCATCATTTATATGTAGCGGATATATACATTATTTATATGTAGCGGATATATACATTATTTATATGTAGCGGATATATACATTATTTATATGTAGCGGATATATACATTATTTATATGTAGCGGATATATACATTATTTATATGTAGCGGATATGTTCATTATTTATATGTAGCGGATATATACATTATTTATATGTAGCGGATATATACATTATTTATATGTAGCGGATATGTTCATTATTTATATGTAGCGGATATATACATTATTTATATGTAGCGGATATATACATTATTTATATGTAGCGGATATATACATTATTTATATGTAGCGGATATGTTCATTATTTATATGTAGCGGATATGTTCATTATTTATATGTAGCTAGAATAAAATATAAAAGACGTCGCCGGTACAGAAGGGGTTACAAACGACCAAATATTGATACAAGATTACAGAACAGCATTCACGTAAAGGAATTTAAACTAAATTATATATATACAGTATATATATACAGTATATATATATACAGTATAATATTATATATACATGTTTACGCTCCCATTATCTTCATGACGCAGGATAGTTCATGAATGTAGGAAATGCCGGGGTCAGACATTTGGCACCATGAAATTTGGGCACTTAGAAATTTGGGCACTAGATATTTTGGCACATAGTAATGGGCCCCTTAAATTTGGGCACTGGGAATTTAGGGCATTAGATACTTTGGCATCGATTATTGGACCCCTTAAAGTTGGGAGCTGGGAATGTGACAAGAGAGAGAGAGAGAGAGAGAGAGAGAGAGAGAGAGAGAGAGAGAGAGTACAAAGTACAAAGGAAATCAAGCAACAACAGATCTAGTGACCCTTCTAGGCTGTGTTACGGCTGGATCGGCAATACATATTCGGGATTCTTGATCGTAGGACAGAAATGGCTTATGTGACAACGACACGCTCGATTCCAGTCCCAAATACTATATGCTCCAGACAACAAAAGCACCAACGCCCTACAGAGTTATCGTCTATGGTAACGAGGTACCTTAACTCGGCGAAAGTGTACAACAGGGGTAGGCTATGAGGCTAAACTCCCTCAGACATTTATAGGTTACGTTATTACTAAAGAAATGCAATACTCAAGAAACTACGTTAATATTAAGCCTCTAATAATGTAGAATAGAAGCAGGCTAAAGGTATGACAGTGAAATGCTAAATGACAAATGTACACGCCTACTTGAAAGCGCGTGCACTAGAATAACTGTCCCCTACTAACATGCACTAGCATGTAGCATACAAGATGTTCATGATCCAGTAGATACCTAATAATACACATGGAAGGAACATAAATAGTAGTCACTTATTATAAGAATGAATCTATACTTGGAATAACTAAAAGGTTGCAGGCAACAGTACTGCGCCGGTAGCCTACTACCGCATAGGCTACTTCGCTTCTCTCACTCTGTCTCCCCTCTGAGTCCGTATGCGCCCTACGCAACAGAACTCCGGACACAGCAGCAAAACGACAGTGCAGTTAATTGATACATGAAAGTATTAATAGTGTTGTCTTGTGTGTGAGTAATGTGTATTGTAAAGTGTTACATACATAAACTTAAAGAGAGCTGCAATGCATAGTAAAATAAAGATATAACCCACTCATCATCCCCATGTGTTCTAGCTAGCAGGCCAAGTCACAGGAACAACGAGTCCCAGCACCGAAAGCGAGAAGCCAGGAAAAGACTGCAGAGAACACAAGGACAGATAAATTACGTTACTCTACTATACCGGCACTACGAGCGAGCTGTAGTCTCTGGTACTGCACTCGCTCCTGGCTCGGTAGGCAAATCAAGGCTAAGTCCTCGCCCCTCTACAGACAACTCCTGGGCATGGTCGGGCTCTTACACATGGCACTAGTCTAGACACAAATTGGATGATGAGCTGGGCATATAACTCGTGAACATGTAGAACGTTCACCAACTATCCTCATCAAGAAGATCGCTGTTCACATTAACCCCTTAAATCTAATACATGTAAATATATGCTTGTCCTAAGAGTAATACGAGAGGTGAGTGCTGAAACTCCTTTAGGACCTCAAGGGAAGGTTATGCATTTAAATAGAGAGAAGAATGAAATGAGAGTAATGTCGTCAGAGAGAAAGAGTGCAACCGTGAGAAGTTGGGAGAGAGGGCAAGGGATGTTAGAATCTCAAAGGTTCTAGGCAACCTAATCATGGAACACACAGCGAGCCTCCAGGCAATGTGCAGTACGACAACATGGGCAGCCCAGGCAGCATAGGCAGGCGGCAATGGACTACCAACCCTGTCGCGCCTAGCTATAAGCGCAAGGCTGCCAACCGGTCCATACGTCTGGCAACCACCCCCCCGGCAGCGTGGCGCATTGCTACCCTCTCGCTCTGAAGCCCAACTCACTCTCTCTCTCTGAACTCCCATTGTCTTATCTATCAACTTCTCTATTGATACTACATATTAAATGGAAGGTCTCGACATGGCTTAAAACAAAACCCACCACTGGTTAGCACATGACGAGACCTTTGCAGAGATACAAAGAACATAGTTATACGTTGTCACACTCAATATAGGCAGCCAGCACGGTACAGCGGTACAGAGGTACCGCACAGTGGCGGTACAGTGGAGTACCAAGGAGTACAATCAGGTTGCATTGCCACGCACTGGGTGCGTCACAGCCCCCCCAAGATTTTAGATAATCGACCTTAGAAGCATTATCAAAATCTGACAGGCAACCAACCGACCTGCTACCCTTAGCTGCCACTAATTGCAAAAGGTGCACAACAACTGAAGTGTGAATTATACATAAAACACAATATCGCATGCATCATGCTACAACAATAAAGACTTACAAAACTAAAAAAAAAAATTTCTCGTTTATTTTATTGTTTTATAATCTTTTTGGACGGCGTTATGATAGCCTAATTTTACTCCTGCTCAACCCACACACCGTGCACGACTATCCTGGATCATCAACCCTTGATAGACAATCTGCTATCACGTTCTCACTCCTGGCAATATGCTGAATGTTGAGATTATACTCTTGGAGCATTAGGGACCACCTGGTCAACCGCATATTCCGATTGTGAAACTGATTTAGGAATTTCAAGGGATGATGGTCCGTATAAATCGTCACTACCGGGCCGTAGGCTGGAACATAAGCTTCGAAATGTTTGAGCGACAAAACGATAGCAAGAAGCTCCTTCTCTATAGTCGAGTAATTCCTTTGTGCCGAATTAAACTTGCGAGAAAAGAAGCTCACTGGGTGTTCCAAGCCCTCGGAATCAGTCTGCAGTAACACTGCCCCGGCACCCACACCGCTGGCATCAGTCGCCAGCTGAAAACTCCTGGAAAAGTCTGGGGCTCTCAAAATCGGATGTGTACACAGCAGGTGCTTGACTAGGTCGAAAGCCCTCTGACACTCCGCAGCCCAACAGAACTTCACTGACTTCGACAGTAGATCAGTTAACGGTGCTAAGACAGTAGAGTATCCCCGGATGAAGCGCCTATAATAGCCTATCATACCTAGGAACCGCATGACCTGGCACTTAGTGGTGGGCCTGGGAAACATATTGATAGCCTGTATCTTGCTCAGGGGGGGGCACACCCGGCCTAACCCGACCACGAAGCCAAGATACTGCACAGTAGCCTTTTACAAACTCGCACTTCCTCAGGTTCACCACCAGCCCAGCATCGTGCAACTTCCCAAACAGGGTCTCTAAGTGCCTTAGGTGATTTTCAAAATTGTCATCATACACTATCACGTCATCAAGGTAGACCGTGCAGTTAGGGATTTCGTCACAAATATCGTTCATCAGGTTCTGAAACGTGGCAGGTGCGTTCTTAAGCCCATAAGGCATTACGTTACATTGGTAGGTCTTGCCATCTACCACAAAACCACAAACTTGCTTAGCTCGGTCCGACAGGGGTACTTGCCAGTAGCCTTTTACAAGATCAATTTTAGTAAGGTACTTTGCATTCCCTATCTTGTCCACGCTGTCGTCAACTCGAGGCAAAGGGTAAGGGTTGGTAGTGGTCAAGCCATTTAGCCTACGAAAATCTATGCAGAACCGCACCTTGCCGTCAGGTTTTGGCTGCAACGTGACGGGTGATGTCCACTTCACATAACCTTCAGTGATCATCCCTCTCTCAACCATGTACTTTAACTCCTCCCGTAAAGCTGGCAACTTTACCGGGGGCACACAGTAGGGCACTGACTTGAAGGGCACATTATCACCGACGTCCACGTCGTGCGTTACCTGAGTAGTGAGACCTGGGTGTTCGGCGAAAACAGAGGGGTATGACCTGAACAGGCCTAGGACAGCAGCACCCTGGTGCTCAGGCAGGTGACTTACAGCTTGCCTAGCCTCTTGTTCAGTATTCCCCGCCCACTGTTCCGCGGAAATGACACAGTCCCAGCTATCCTCCTCAGCAGCATGACTGTCCCCACCTCCTTCTCCACCCTGGCCGCTGCAGGCCAGCACAGGGACAGTGAGAGGCTCTGAGGGGCGTCTCACATACTCTTTCATGAGGTTAACATGACATAACTGATGTTTTTTTCTACGGTCAGGTGTTGCAACGAGATAATCAAGGTCGGACAGTTTCTTAGCCACCACATACGGCCCAATAAACTTGGCAGAAAGGGGGTGTCCAGGCAAAGGTAAAAGCAACATTACCTCCTGACCCACCGAAAACTCCCGAAGCTTCACCTTGGCGTCATACTGGTGCTTCATGACCGCCTGTGCATTAACCAAGTTATTACCTGCCGCTGCCATGCAACCTATAAGTCTCTCCCGGCTCTCAAGGATACATTTAAGTACAGACCCCGGCTTCTCTTCGCCCTCCCAGATCTCTTTCACCATACTTAAAGGTCCTCTCACATTATGGCCAAAGACTAGTTGATTTGGACTGAACCCCAGGCTCTCTCCTGGGACTTTACGTGCAGCGAACAGAACAAACGGCAGACCCAAATCCCAATCAGTGTCATGTTCTGCACAGTAACAGCGTAGCATACTCTTCAGGGTCGAGTGCCACCGCTCCAAGACTCCCTGACTCTCGGGATGGTAGGCTGACGACACTACAGAACATATACCGTGCAACTGAAGGGTTTGCTTGAACAATTTGGATGTAAAATTGCTCCCCTGGTCTGACTGCACCTCACGTGGAAATCCATAACGGGAACAGAACAATAATAAGTTTTTAACAACTGCCTTTGCCGAGCCGTTTCTCATGGGGTATGCGTCCGGGTATCTCGTAGCCACATCCATGATTGTCAACAGGAATTTATTGCCACTACTAGTAGGCGGGAAAGGGCCAACCAAATCTACTACAACTTTGCTGAACGGAGGCCCGGTGACAGGTATGGGAAACAAAGGTGCCTTCGGGATTGTCTGGTTAGGCTTCCCCGTTGTCTGGCAGGTCGCACACCCAGCCACCCATGCACAGACATCAGCCTTGACCCCAGGCCACCAGAAAAACCTGCCCAATGCCGCCAATGCTTTTGTTACCCCCAAATGACCCGCCACCGGCACATCATGCGCCAGACACAATAAGGACTCTCTATACTTATTTGGAACAACCACCTGGTCTACTACCCTCGCACCGCCCTCCCACTTCGATTTGGGGTCTAGAAATCTGCGGTACAATATCCTGTTGAGCCTAAAGAAATCTCCCGGCTTCGCATCCCCATCTTCCTCCAACTCTATGGCACCATTGCTATAACGAGCTAGGCTAGCGTCTTGCAGCTGCTGCTCACTAATGTCCCTGGGCGTCAATGCATCAAGATGGTTTTGTAATAAGACATTACCCCGGCTAGTAGGCTCTACTGCCTTAGTGGCTCTCGCTACAGCTCTTGCCTCACGCGAAGTCTTACCCAACTCTGCCTTGTTACACACCATATCTGGGCCAGAGTCAACTCCCGTGTTTATTATAGGTCCAAGTACCGAATCACCGAGAAGTGCAGCAGAATCAATGTCCCTTTTCCTGCCCTTAGCAACCTTCTCCTGATCCTTCCTCCACTGTCCCCGAGGTTGAGTGCTAGGCTGTGCAGGAGCCGCAGAGCGAGATCGGATTACCACACAGGCCATCTTATCCTGTTGGCACCTCCCAACCCATTCCCGATTCTCACCATCCACGTCGGCCGCCCTCTCGGCAACGACTAAGGGTGGAGTCCCGGAAGTGGGCACCGCAAAGTCGTTGCCGAGAAGAAGGTCGACGCCCTCAACTGGCAAACACTCAACGATCCCTACATCCAGCTCCCTGCACACCTCTCCCACTCTCAACTCCAACCTCACAAGTGGGTATGACCTCGTAGCATTTATACCCTGCACCACAACAACTCTGGCCGCATTTATCGGTTTCCCTGTGAAGTTCCTCAACAAAGTTTGCGAAGCCCCCGTATCCCTCAGCAAGTCAACCCTCCGTAGTTCACTCCCCCAGCTCACAAACCCGTGCCCCCGATGGCTACAGAAAGTGTCCCGGGCAGGTGTCGAGCCTTCCGTACGCTTCTTTACCGCGTGTGCCTCAGCTGCTGACAACCTACCCCGGGCAGTTGCTGCAGCCTTCAGAGACACACCGATACTGTGAACCAATGACACCGGCTTAGCGGGAGTGTTACTAGGGCACTCACGTGAATAATGGCCTAGCTTCTGACATTTGTAACATTTCACATCCCCAATGGGCTTCTTCCCTTGTGCGGGCGAAGAAGGGGCCTGACCTTTAGTAAACGGGAGAGGCTTGTGTTTGTAGGTGTTATTAGGTGCAATGCATTTAGTGTGGTTATGTGTGTCATAGGATTTGTTATTATCGAAAACTCTGGTGGGTGGGGTATAGCGCCCCTTCTGCCCTGACTCAGCCCTCTGAGCGGCACCGCAACCACGAATCAATGATAATCTGAAGTCTGCCATCTTGGCAGCCTCCTCTACTGTCTTGGGACATTTTTCCTTAATGTTCAGCGTTAGATCGGTTCCAGTACATTTGTAAAACTGTTCCAGATAGAAAAGTTGCTTAATTTCCTCAGCCGACTCTGCGTGCTCGGACCGAAACCAGTTATTACCTGCATCTGTTAAGTCCCATGCGTGCTCCATAAAACTGACGTCGCTCTTCTTATTCACGCCACGGAACTTCAATCTATAAGTTTCGGGTTGCAGTTCGTAGGCCCGGAGCACAGCCTCCTTCACCAGTCCATACACTACACTCTCGTCCAGTGACAGTGCATCGTAGGCTTTCAACCCCTTACCCACTAGACGTGATGAAACTAATGCTGCCCATTTAACCTCCGGCCAGTCATACTCACGACACTTCTTTTCGAAACGAGCAAAAAACTCAGTCACTGCTGTCTCATCAAATGCGGGTACTAACTTAATTAAATGCGAAAGTGAGTCTGTAACCCGGTGCCCACCACCGAGATGACACCCCGTGGTCTCTACTCTAGACTTCTCGACATCCATTTCAGCCTGGTACCTGGTTGCATCCTGATTGGCTTGGATTCTAGCAACCTCTATGCGTTCTATACTAGCCTGTTGTATCTGAGTCTCCTGCAGCTTAATCCGTTCTATACTAGCCTGTTGTATCTGAGTCTCCTGCAGCTTAAACTTAGCTAGTTCTAGCTGAAATAACATCTCAGGAGACAGGCCTGGGGGGGGAGAGCACAAAATGGGGGATCCACACCGAGACGTGTTTACGGGTAAGCCAGCTTGCCCTTGAGAACCCTCCTGCTGCATCGTGCTAAGACTCGCTGGCTGAGGGCCCAGCTCAGGGGTAGAGTGGAATGGAGGCTTGGAGGGAACCCCCCAAGACCCCACTCCACCCACCGCCCCATCGCCATCACCCAACAAACATGCCACCAAATTCTTCTTGGGCCAACTGTCAGGACAGTCCCGCCCCAAAACCGTGGCTAAACAGCGAAGACCGTAACAATCAATAGCCTGCAGGCGCTGTTCGGTCAAAGGTGTCTGCAAAAATGCCCGGGCATCCCTCTCTCCACTTATAACACTCCCCTCCCTAAATATCTGTTGTACTTGCTGGTCACTAGGCTGTACCGTGTTATCCTCCCCCGTAAATGATGAGTCATTAGACATAGTGCTGGTTATACAATTGCTGTTCATAAAAAAAAAAAAGTGCTTATTACTAATTGCAGTCTCGACTCACAAAATATTAAAGATGCTTGAATGACTCTACTCTAGACACCCCCAACGAAACAATCTGCAAGTCCACCAATACAATAATGACACAATAAAAATTCCTCCAATATGCAAGAAAATTCTAGCCAGCTCTACTAGGTAGCATAGAATAGTTCTCCAAAAAACATGTGATAGGATACTACTGAATCTTGTGCAAGGTCGCCATTTTGTTACGGCTGGATCGGCAATACATATTCGGGATTCTTGATCGTAGGACAGAAATGGCTTATGTGACAACGACACGCTCGATTCCAGTCCCAAATACTATATGCTCCAGACAACAAAAGCACCAACGCCCTACAGAGTTATCGTCTATGGTAACGAGGTACCTTAACTCGGCGAAAGTGTACAACAAGGGTAGGCTATGAGGCTAAACTCCCTCAGACATTTATAGGTTACGTTATGACTAAAGAAATGCAATACTCAAGAAACTACGTTAATATTAAGCCTCTAATAATGTAGAATAGAAGCAGGCTAAAGGTATGACAGTGAAATGCTAAATGACAAATGTACACGCCTACTTGAAAGCGCGTGCACTAGAATAACTGTCCCCTACTAACATGCACTAGCATGTAGCATACAAGATGTTCATGATCCAGTAGATACCTAATAATACACATGGAAGGAACATAAATAGTAGTCACTTATTATAATAATGAATCTATACTTGGAATAACTAAAAGGTTGCAGGCAACAGTACTGCGCCGGTAGCCTACTACCGCATAGGCTACTTCGCTTCTCTCACTCTGTCTCCCCTCTGAGTCCGTATGCGCCCTACGCAACGGAACTCCGGACACAGCAGCAAAACGACAGTGCAGTTAATTGATACATGAAAGTATTAATAGTGTTGTCTTGTGTGTGAGTAATGTGTATTGTAAAGTGTTACATACATAAACTTAAAGAGAGCTGCAATGCATAGTAAAATAAAGATATAACCCACTCATCATCCCCATGTGTTCTAGCTAGCAGGCCAAGTCACAGGAACAACGAGTCCCAGCACCGAAAGCGAGAACCCAGGAAAAGACTGTAGAGAACACAAGGACAGATAAATTACGTTACTCTACTATACCGGCACTACGAGCGAGCTGTAGTCTCTGGTACTGCACTCGCTCCTGGCTCGGTAGGCAAATCAAGGCTAAGTCCTCGCCCCTCTACAGACAACTCCTGGGCATGGTCGGGCTCTTACACATGGCACTAGTCTAGTCACAAATTGGATGATGAGCTGGGCATATAACTCGTGAACATGTAGAACGTTCACCAACTATCCTCATCAAGAAGATCGCTGTTCACATTAACCCCTTAAATCTAATACATGTAAATATATGCTTGTCCTAAGAGTAATACGAGAGGTGAGTGCTGAAACTCCTTTAGGACCTCAAGGGAAGGTTATGCATTTAAATAGAGAGAAGAATGAAATGAGAGTAATGTCGTCAGAGAGAAAGAGTGCAACCGTGAGAAGTTGGGAGAGAGAGCAAGGGATGTTAGAATCTCAAAGGTTCTAGGCAACCTGATCATGGAACACACAGCGAGCCTCCAGGCAATGTGCAGCACGACAACATGGGCAGCCCAGGCAGCATAGGCAGGCGGCAATGTACTACCAACCCTGTCGCACCTAGCTATAAGCGCAGGGCTGCCAACCGGTCCATATGTCTGGCAACCACCCCCCCGGCAGCGTGGCGCATTGCTACCCTCTCGCTCTGAAGTCTAACTCACTCTCTCTCTCTGAATTCCTATTGTCTTATCTATCAACTTCTCTATTGATACTACATATTAAATGGAAGGTCTCGACATGGCTTAAAACAAAACCCACCACTGGTTAGCACATGACGAGACCTTTGCAGAGATACAAAGAACATAGTTATACGTTGTCACACTCAATATAAGCAGCCAGCACGGTACAGCGGTACACGGTACCGCACCGTGGCGGTACAGTGGAGTACCAAGGAGTACAATCAGGTTACGTTGCCACGCACTGGGTGCGTCACAATATATATATATATATATATATATATATATATATATATATATATATATATTATATATATATTTGTAAGGATTTTTTTTTTATACATATTGGTGTATATATATCAAGCAAAATTTTAGTATGATCTCCTTGAATACTGTACCGTATTAACATCCCCATACAAAGCATGTGAAATAAATGACTTAGAGAGTGTACAAAGAAATTTCACTTCGCATAATATAAGTTCGGTAAAACAGCTACACTATTGGGATCGTTTAAGAGCACTGAAACTGTACTCTCTGTAACGTAGAAGAGAACGTTACCTAATAATATACACGTGGAAAATCGCAGAGGGTTTAGTACCAAACCTACATACTCCGATAGTCATGAAATTCAGTGATAGGAGAGGCTGGGAATGCAATATCCCCCGGATGAGTAACAGGGGTGCTATGGGCTCTCTGCGAGAGGGCTGGTTATCACACAAAGGCCCACGTCTCTTCAACAAACTCCCACGGCGAGTAAGAGACATGAGGGGCGTTTCTTTAGACAACTTCAAGAGAGCCCTCGATGTCGAACTGCAAAAAGTGCCAGACGAGCCCATCTTCGCAAGGGAGAGTGCTGTCTCTTCAAACAGTCTGCTGCACCAAAACACAACCCACAACGATGGGCGACACGCTCCTCGGTGCTGCTAGGAGAGTGGCGAACACAACTTTAGAGACCTTAGAACCTTAGAGACTATAAATGGCTGTTAAGTGATATGGGAAGTCAATGACCAAAGTTATCATACCTAACATATCTCCATAATAATAAGAACATTGTTGTGTACATTATAATAGTAACTGGAAACCATCTCTGATGGGACCGATTTTCATCCTGGCCCATGAACTATTATAGAATGTCCCGTTCCTATATATATTTTATTGACGATTGTAATGTTGTGTTACAGATGACGGCCGGTGTTGTAGCCTGGCCCCGCCCCCTTGCAGGGACACTTGTTACCAGGTTTGTTCACACATATACAGTATTAATTTAGTCATACCATTAATTCTTTAAACATATTTTTTTTAATTAAGACAATGAAATGAGTGGAATGTACACCAATTGCCTTCCAGCATTTTTCGGCTACTTAGAACGGCAGATATTATATAAGCAATATTCAAAAATTCAGTCTTCATTCAACCAATTTTCTGTTTACTTCTCGATATGCAATAGACGCCAGAAGACCCCAGAATGTTTGTTTTCTATGTGAGTGAGGGAGACAAAAGACAGAACTGCCTATAGCAAGTACCTCCCCAGAGTTGAAAGAGTGACAGGGCCAAAATCAAGGGACGTTCGAGCCAAAATACCTGGACATACGGAAATTGAAGCAATTTAAGTCACAGGAAGAGGAAGAACAGACTGATTCTGGGAGAGAGTGCCAGATCTTAGCTGTTGAATAGAAGAAAGATTGAGAATAACGTTTCACTCTTGGGTTGGAGAGTTGCACAGAGTAGGGGTGCGATTGCATTGCGAGACGGGTGCTATGTACTCTACGAAGAGGGGGTGGTATACACTGAGAGAGCTTTGAGGAACACTGATTATTGTAATAGCGGTAGAAGAGTGAGAGAGATGCAACATTGCGTCGAAGAGAGAGAGCTTGCAGAGAATTGGTGAGTGGACGAGAGTTAATGAGACTGAAGGTTTTCTTTTCTTCTTTGTCTAGAAATGCTGTGTGAGAGGATCCTCCCAACATGTATGAACTCTACTCAATACATGGACGCACTGTGCCCCTGTACAGAGCAAGAAGCTGCGCACGGGTAAAGAATCCCCGGAGGCGGTTGAGCACACCCAGCTTTTGGGAAGCTGTTTTAGCAAGAGTGGTAATATGATCTTTCCAAGAGAGATCAGAAGAAAAAGAGACACCAAGATTATGACGAGAAAATTAAGGATTAATGTGTATGTTGTTGAAGAGTAGGTCATAGTTTTCTGGTAGGGGGCAACGATTAGACAGATGGAGAAATTGAGTTTTGGAAGCATTGGAACTAACAAGGTTTGCTCTGCTCCAATTAGAGATAGTAGAGAGATCAGAAGATAGGTGCTTTATAGCCTCCTTACGTGAGATCCAATTGTGCGAGTTCGCATACCGTTAGTGTGGACACTAACAACTCTCCTATATAAGGTGTATCTTAGATAATATTGGTAACAAAAATATATATAATGTTGACATAGCAATTGCTCGGCCAAATGTCTGTCAGTTGTTATCTTATAAGCTAATTCCAGCCAAATGAACGATGGAGTCTTTGTAGAGTCAGACAGAGATGACGAAGCGCAGAGAGAGATTTCGAAATGGCTCAAATGTGCGCAAACAAAAATATAAAATAAATATATAAATAAGTATCTAAAAATAATAAGATAAATAAATACAAATATATATTTTCTTTTGGCTCTCACGTCACCCCTGATAGAACGGTCTGAACTAAACTCATACTCATGGATGAATGACACCTCCAATATCAATACAATGCACACACGGGTGAAGGCAGGTCCTATCCAGGGTGAGGTTTGACATCCTCTAACTTACATTAGCCGTTTTTGTCTGTCTCTTTTACTGTACTACTATGCCTTCTCGGTGCTGGCGAGATCGCCGGATTGGGTGGCATTGCAATGGGGGCTGTGGTGGTGGGCGCTTTGGCCCAGGGATGCAAGCCCGTGGGTTGATGATCCCCTCCCCCACTGCCCTCTCAGAGACGTTGCTTTTCTACCGGACTCGGGACTGATCGGCCAGACAGTCTGGGGAACTATATCAACAACAACAACACAATGTACCCACTTCAGAAAGTTCTATCCGTAACATGTAGCGCAAAAATATTTTTTCGCAAAAACGAGATGCACCTGATTTTCTTAGAACCCAAAGGTGCTACAGCCATGGTATTGGTATGCTATAGTTGTGTTCCTTGATATCTCAACCCTTGTAGCAATATTGTTTGCAGTGCGATACTATGAAATGGGTGAAGCTACGAACACTTAAAACCAAAGGGGTATATTTCCACAAAACAATGCATACAACTCTCCTTCTATGTTGTAGATAGTACTGTTGCGGAGTAAGACATGCTGATGACGATTACGAAGTCGGATTTGTAAAATATATTGACTTACGAGTGTAGGATAATGATAAAACAGGCCGCTGCTCTTCTGCTACAGAGGCGATGGCAATGAAACTCCAACAGATTGATGAATTGTGAACTGAAGTATTGTGAAGGAGCCTACCATTGAGCTAGTAGCAACCCTGGCCCAATTTAATATAATCTCGGTTGACCTCGCTTCCAGTCAGAACTTCTTATTTAAAGTAATGTTGCGTTAATCAATTTGAAATACCGAGGACCAGCCAACAAGAGCCAAACACCACCAAGAACCTGCTCCCGTATCCAGACAACAGCCAAATCAACCAGTGCCGTATTGCCAGCATATCAAGCAGACCGAAGATCACGAAATCCCTTCCATCACAGACACCGTTTAAACCAGGTCATGTCAGGGAAAATGAATCAAACCCCCTACACATGATAGAAAACGCGTCACTCCCCCTTTCTAGGGAAATTAACATGTCCAGGACCTACCCTACCCCCACCAGGACATACCCTACCCCCAGCCAGACCTTCTCTATTCTGAAGAAATGTTTATGAAAGTTCGCCACCAAAACCACCAATATCCCCCTGTATCTTGCGCACAAAGCTAACCTAACTATGGTAGCTATGGCAACTTTGGGGGAGGCACTCACTATAGGCAGTTCTGCTTTTTGCCTCCCTCACTCACATAGAAAAAAAAAAAAATTAACATACAAGTAGAAACACAAGATCACCTAACCTCTAAAGTCACCTCCATACAACAGGAATATTTTCTACTTTCCCCACCGTCAGAAATCCTTTTTTCATTACCCCAGCAGGCAGTCTCCAAGCCTAAAGTAAATATAAAATAAACGAGGAACATCCAAGCCATTCCGGAGAAATAACCCTCATATTTTTAGTGAAAATCATAAGCTCACAATAAATAAAAAGCCTCTTCTCGCCATGTCACTGATGCCCTGAGAAGACAGCCACTTAACCTTAACTAAAAAGTTAATAGGATCTTAACTGACCCAGAGAGAGTTAGGTAAACTGGCTTAGTTATACAGTCGAGTGCTTCTCCCTAGGGCGAACACACTTAACTGGTAACTTTCACAGTTCGGATAAAGATTCCGTTGGGGCTAGCCATTCTCCCCTTAAACTCTTGATAAGCAGCCTTGATTTAACAGACGACTAGCTCTTCCTCGGACGAACCTAGTTAACTGCAAATCAATAGAATAGGAAATAAGAAATCTGTCAGGGCTAACCTTGGATCCTTGGAGACTCTTAGCATTAGTGCAAACAAGTGTGTTGAATAGTGATCCCAAAGAGAGGACGTAGAAGAAAGAAAGAGAGCATCACCTACCTGGCCCGTGTGATACCGTGACCTTCCCCTTGGTCAAACAGGAGGGCCAACTGACCTCTCCACCATGTGTGCACCAGACTCTCTACGGGCTCCTTCCCTTTCTAATCAAATTCTAATCAAGTGCCTTATTGTTTTGTAAAGCGTTTTGAAGATTACAGTAAGGGTTAATAAGATATGCTAAGATTCACCTTAACGTAGCTTCTGAAGATTTTCCATTCTTCACTTCTCCTAGATATTCGTAACTCGATTTAGAGAGAACATAACACCTCTATCAGTGTGATAAATAGATATATAATTCTTCGAGTACAGGCTCCTGTATTCTTGTGAGGAGTAATATAAATATTTATTCGGGAAATTATACATACATTTATACACGTAAAACTATATTGAACTCTTATTCAGATCTTATCTCTATGCCATGTCATCAGCAGGGTATGTAAGATATAGATGAGTTGTTCACAGAGCGTTTTACCATTCCGTCTCTTTATTTGACTATTATTTATTATCACGCTTCAATCACGTAGTGTTCAGTTTGAGTTCATTCTAATTCTGCATTTAACGTCGCATTAATCATCTGCCCGGCGAGGATATTTTCAGTCACGCATACATGACTATTGTATTTATTTAAACCATTTATGAACTTATATTCATTACCTTGACTCTTCGAGTTCTTTGAGTTAATTCTCCTGTAAACTTTGCCTTAACGTAAAGGTTATACTTAAATCAAATAGTACCTTAATTACCATAACTTCAGTGCTGTATGTATGTTGTCGCAGTAACTAATATTTATACTCAGCGCGTAGCTACCTCGCCCGCCCTCGCTATATTCCCTCTCAGGTACTATTTATTGTTTGAGACTAGATCTCTCTGTGTACACCTATTCTGTGTTTACGATAGAACATTCGAACAGTATTTATTTGTACTAATGTATCACCTAATCTATTTTCTCCTAGGTCATCAGTTATCTTAGGACTAATTCCATTTTATGATTTATGTTTAGTATTCATTGAAGGATGCCTTACCCTAGAAGGGCTTCCGATTCTATAACTATCATCTGATTTGTACCCTAGCCACTTAAGGAATAAAACGTGTGAAACTAAATTGTGTGTTCTATTGAAGTTCGTTACGCTCCAGTGAGAGTGTTCAGATTCCCCATTCTTTCCTAAGGTGGAAAAAGCGGAATAACTATCAAGCACGTTACATTATAACGTCGCATAACACTGGCAGCAGCGGTGTCTCAACTTAATGTAGCAGCTTCAATTTATAAATTATCTCAATGTAACCAAGACCACAAATCACAATGGCAGGTAAATCGCTCGACATTATTCCGTTCAGGTAAGAAGATCACGACATTGCTACTTATCTTGAGGTCGTTAAACCAGTCCTTGATATTGTGTTCAAGGGCGATGATACCTCTAAAATACACACGGTTGTGATGAAGTTAGGCCGACATATGTCCCTCGTTTCAGGTTATGTGCGCGATACCCCAGAACTGACATGGACTCAGTTTGAAAGATATACGAAGGGAGCTATTAACCCTTCTCTCGGTAAAATTATTGCAAATCAGTAATTTCACAGTGTAAAATTTTCTTGGAACCTTGACCACACCATTAGTCAGTTAAACCAACTAGTAGTCACTGCATTCCCAGAGGTTAATGCATCAACCTGAAAAGAGAGTGTGTTCAATGCCCTACTGAGAATATTGCCCACGTCAGTCAGAGACCATTTCGCGATCACAGAACCTAAGGGTTACGACGAGGATGTGCCAATAATCCGGCGTATCATGGCTTTATAAAAGAGCCAAGAAAAAGACAAGGTCGCCGCAATTAGCCGTGCCAACATCCAACCTCAGCTGTCTTCAACGCCTTCGTCAGCATCAGCATACCCCCGTTCCTCAGAGAAGATGGAAAATTGGGCCAAATTGTAGCCAAAAATGCCCTCTATTTTCCTCAAGAAATCTTTTTCTGAGTTGGTGGATCGTCGTCCTAAGCTACCTAAATTCTGGGCACAGATCCCCTGGATTAAACCACGACGAGTTGCCATCATCCTTAAAGACGGAACTGCAGGAATCTACGATGCCCCTGAAGAAAGACTACCTGAAGTAACCGTGCAACCGGAGGACTCATACAGCACTTAAGTTAACCCGGATTTTTAATCCGTCCCTGCCCACCTATAGCCAAACCAGCGGGGGCCCGTCGCATAACACAATTAATACTACATTTGTTTAAACACCTTCAAGTTTGGGTTTTTTAGTTCAAGATTTTCATGGACGCAATTATTATATAAGGTTTCAGGTACTAATTGGTTAAATTACCTTTAAATTGTATACTGCTACTGGCTTCTGCACCGAAGATAAAATTGTTACAGAGGAACATAAATGAGTCAGAACTTAGTCCTGACAGAACTGACATAATTTATTCCTGGCAACGATAGAATATATTAGAATACATTAGCAACATAGTTCTATAATAAATAATATAAACAAAATACTTTTGTTGACCATTAACCCCTTAAATGACGAATATTTATTTTATTATAGTGACTGCCAGATAATTGTATTTCATTTCATTGCATTTCTTCATAGAACAATTAGAAAGGAAATATATGATGTTTTACGTTGTCATGAAACTTACTCTGCCTTTTTGTACATTAAATTATTGATATATATATATATATATATATATATATATATATATATATATATATATATATATATATATATATATATATACTATA
>JBAKBP010017948.1:0-47783 GCA_037953745.1 Lithodes maja
GAAGCAATGAGATAATGGGAAGCAAGGAGAGAATGGGAAGCAAGGAGATAATGGGAAGCAATGAGATAATGGGAAGCAATGAGAGAGTGGGAAGCAATGAGAGAAAGGGCAGGAAGGAGAGAATGGGAGGCAAGGAGAGAATGGGAAGCAATGAGAGAATGGGAAGTAATTAGAGAGTGAGAAGCAAGGAGAGAATGGGAAGCAATGAGAGAATGAGAAGCAATGAGAGAATGGGGAGCAATGAGGTAATGGGAAACAATGAGAGAATGGGAAGCAATGAGAGAATGGGAAGCAATGAGAGAATGGGAAGCAATGAGAGAATGGGAAGCAATGAGAGAATGGGAAGCAATGAGATAATGGGGAGTAAGGAGAGAATGGGAAGCAATGAGAGAATGGGAAGCAATGAGAGAATGGGAAGCAGTGAGAGAATGGGAAGCAAGGAGAGAATTGGACGTAATGATAGAATGGGAAGCAATGAGAGAATGGAGATGAAGGAGATAATGGGAAGCAATGAGATAATGGGAAGCAATGAGATAATGGGAAGCAATGAGAGAGTGGGAAGCAATGAGAGAAAGAGCAGGAAGGAGAGAATGGGAAGCAATGAGAACATGGGAAGCAATATGAGAATGGGAAGCAATGAGAGAATGGGAAGCAATGATAATGGGATACATTGAGAGAATTGGAAGCAAGGAGAGAATAGGAAGCAATGAGAGAATGGGAAGCCATGGGAGAATTGGAAGCAATGAGAGAATGGGAGGCAATGAGAAAATGGGAAGCAATTAGAGAATGGGAAGCAATGAGAGAATGGGAAGCAATGAGAGAATGGGAAGCAATGAGAGATGGGAAGCAATGTGAGAATGGGAAGCAAGGAGAGAATGGGAAGCAATGAGAGAATGGGAAGCAATGAGAGAATGGGGAGGAAGGAGAGAATGGGAAGCAATGAGGGAATGGGAAGCAAGGAGATAATGGGGAGGAAGGAGATAATGGGAAGCAATGAGAGAATGGGAAGCAATGAGATAATGGGAAGCAAGGAGAGAATGGGAAGCAAGGAGAAAATGGGGAGCAATGAGAGAATGGGAAGGAAGGCTAGAAGGGGGAGCAAGGACAGAATGGGGAGGAAGGAGATAATGGGGAGGAAGGAGAGAATGGGAAGCAATGAGAAGATGGGAAGCAATGAGAAAATGGGAAACAATATGAGAATGGGAAGCAATGAGAGAATGGGAAGCAATGAGAATGGGAAACAATGAGAGAATGAGAAGCAAGAGAGAATGGGAAGCAATGAGAGAATGGGAAGGAATGGGAGAATGGGAAGCAATGAGAGAATGGGAAGTAATGAGAGAATGGGGAGCAATGAGAGAATGGGGAGGAAGGAGATAATTGTAAGCAAGGAGAGAATGGGAAGTAAGGAGAGAATGGGAAGCAAGGGGAGAATGGGAAGCAATGAGAGAATGGGAAGCAATGAGAGAATGGGACGCAAGGAGATAATGGGAAGCAAGGAGATAATGGGAAGCAATGAGAAAATGTAAAGCAAGGAGAGAATGGGAAGCAAGGAGAGAATGGGAAGCAAGGAGAGAATGGGAAGCAAGGAGAGAATGGGAAGCAAGGAGAGAATGGGAAGCAAGGAGAGAATGGGAAGCATGGATAGAATGGGAAGCAATGAGAGAGTGATAAGCAAGGAGAGAATGTGAAGCAATGAGAGAATGAGAAGCAACGAGAGAATGGGGAGCAATGAGATAATGGGAAACAATGAGAGAATGGGAAGCAATGAGAGAATGGGAAACAATAAGAGAATGGGAAGCAATGAGAGATTGGGAAGCAATGAGTAAATGGGAAGCAATGAGAGAATGGGAAGTAAGGAGAGAATGGGAAGCAATGAGAGAATGGGAAGCAATGAGAGAATGGGAAGCAGTGAGAGAATGGGAGGCAAGGAGAGAATGGAGATGAAAGAGATAATGGAAAGCAATGAGAGAATGGGAAGCAAGGAGAGAATGGGGAGGAAGGAGAGAATGGGAAGCAATGAGATAATGGGAAGCAATGAGATAATGGGAAGCAATGAGAGAGTGGGAAGCAATGAGAGAAAGGGCAGGAAGGAGAGAATGGGAAGCAAGGAGAGAATGGGAAGCAATGAGAGAAGGGGAAGTAATGAGAGAGTGAGAAGCAAGGAGAGAATGGGAAGCAATGAGAGAATGAGAAGCAATAAGAGAATGGGGAGCAATGAGATAATGGGAAACAATGAGAGAATGGGAAGCAATGAGAGAATGGGAAGCAATGAGAGAATGGGAAGCAATGAGAGAATGGGGAGTAAAGAGAGAATGGGGAGTAAGGAGAGAATGGGAAGCAATTAGAGAATGGGAAGCAATGAGAGAATGGGAAGCAGTGAGAGAATGGGAAGCAAGGAGAGAATTGGACGTAATGACAGAATGGGAAGCAATGAGAGAATGGAGATGAAGGAGATAATGAGAAGCAATGAGAGAATGGGAAGCAAGGAGAGAATGGGGAGGAAGGAGATAATGGGAAGCAATGAGATAATGGGAAGCAATTAGAGAGTGGGAAGCAATGAGAGAAAGGGCAGGAAGGAGAGAATGGGAAGCAATGAGAAAATGGGAAGCAATATGAGAATGGAAAGAAATGAGAGAATGGGAAGCAATGATAATGGGATACATTGAGAGAATTGGAAGCAAGGAGAGAATAGGAAGCAATGAGAGAATGGGAAGCCATGGGAGAATTGGAAGCAATGAGAGAATGGGAGGCAATGAGAAAATGGGAAGCAATTAGAGAATGGGAAGCAATAAGAGAATGGGAAGCAATGAGAGAATGGGAAGCAATGAGAGATGGGAAGCTATGTGAGAATGGGAAGCAAGGAGAGAATGGGAAGTAATGAGAGAATGGGAAGCAATGAGAGAATTGGGAGGATGGAGAGAATGGGAAGCAATGAGGGAATGGGAAGCAAGGAGATAATGGGGAGGAAGGAGAGAATGGGAAGCAATGAGATAATGGGAAGCAATGATATAATGGGAAGCAAGGAGAGAATGGGAAGCAAGGAGAAAATGGGGAGCAATGAGAGAATGGGAAGGAAGGCTAAAAGGGGGAGCAAGGACAGAATGGGGAGGAAGGAGATAATGGGGAGGAAGGAGAGAATGGGAAGCAATGAAAAGATGGGAAGCAATGAGAAAATGGGAAGCAATATGAGAATGGGAAGCAATGAGAGAATGGGAAGCAATGATAATGGGAAACAATGAGAGAATGAGAAGCAAGGAGAGAATGGGAAGCAATGAGAGAATGGGAAGGAATGGGAGAATTGGAAGCAATAAGAGAATGGGAGGCAATGAGAAATGGGAAGCAATTAGAGAATGGGAAGCAAGTAGAGAATGGGAAGCAATGAGATAATGGGAAGCAATGATAGAAAGGGAAACAATGAGAAAAAGGGAAGCAATGAGAGATGGGAACCAGTGTGAGAATGGGAAGCAAGGAGAGAATGGGAAGCAATGAGAGAATGGGAAGCAATGAGAGAATGGGGAGGAATGAGATAATGGGAAGCAATGAGGGAATGGGAAGCAAGGTGAGATTGGGGAGGAAGGAGAGAATGGGAAGCAATGAGATAATGGGAAGCAAGGAGATAATGGGAAGCAAGGAGAAAATGGGGAGGTATGATAGAATGGGAAGGAGGGAGAGAATGGGAAGCAATGAGAGGATGAGAAGCAATGAGATAATTGGAACCAATGGGAGAATGGGAAGCAATGAAAGAATGGGAAGCAATGAGAAAATGGGGAGCAATGAAAGAACGATAAGCAATGAGAGAATGGGAAGCAATGAGATAATGGGAAGTAATGAGAGAATGGGAAGCAATGAGAGAATGGGAAGCAATGAGAGAAAGGGAAGCAATGAGAGATGGGAAGCAATGTGAGAATGGGAAGCAAGGAGAGAATGGGAAGCAATGAGAGAATGGGAAGCAATGAGAGAATGGGGAGGAGGGAGATAATGGGAAGCAATGAGATAATGGGAAACAATGAGAGAATGGGAAGCAAGGAGAGAATGGGAAGCAAGGAGGGAATGGGAAGTAAGGAGAGAATGAGAAGCAATGAGAGAATTGGAAGCAATGAGAGAATGGGAAGTAATGAGATAATGGGAAGCAATGAGATAATGGGAATCAATGAGAGAATGGGGAGTAGTGAGAGAATGGGGAGGAAGGAGATAATGGGAAGCAATGAGATAATGGGAAGCAATGAGAGAATGGGAAGCAAGGAGAGAAGGGGGAGCAAGGAGAGAATAGGGAAGAAGAAGAGAATGGAGAGGATGGAGAGAATGGGAAGCAATGAGAGAATGGGAAGCAATGAGAGAATGGGAAGCAAAGTGAGAATGAGGAGGAAGGGGAGAATGGGGAGCAAGGAGATAATGGGGAGGAAGGAGATAATGGGGAGTAATGAGAGAATGGGAAGCAATGAGAGAATGGGAAGCAAAGTGAGAGTGGGGAGGAAGTGGAGAATTGGGAGCAAGGAGATAATGGGGAGGAAGGAGAGAATGGGAAGCAAGGAGAAAATGGGGAGGAAGGAGAGACTGGGAAGGAAGGCAAGAATGGGAAGCAATGAGAGATTGGGACGCAATGAGTGAATGAAAAGCAATGAGAGATTGAGAAGCAATGAGGGAATTGGAAGCAATGAGAGAATGGGAAACAATGCGAGAATGGGAAGCAATGAGAGAATGAGGAGGAATGAGAGATTGGGAAGCAATGTGAGAATGGGAAGCAAGGAGAGAATGGGGAGGAAGGAGAGAATGGGAAGCCATAAGAGAATGAGAAGCAATGAGAGAATGGGAAGTAATGAGAAAATGGGAAGCAAGGAGAGAATGGGACGCAATGAGAGAATGGGAAGCAATGAGAGAATGGGGATGAAGGAGATAATGGGAAGCAGTAAGAGAATGGGGAGCAAGGAGAGAATGGGGAGGAAGGAGAGAATAGGAAGCAATGAGAGAATGAGCAGCAATGAGAGAATTGGAAGCAATGAGAGAATGGGAAGCAATGAGATAATGGGAAGCAATGAGAGACTGAGAAGCAATGAGAGAAAGGGCAGGAAGGAGAGAATGGGAAGCAATGAGGGAATGGGAAGCAAGGAGAGAATGGGAAGCATGGAGAGAATGGGAAGCAATGAGAGAATGAGAAGCAATGAAAGACTGGGATAATGGGGAGGACGGAGAGAATGGGAAGCAAGGGGAAAGTGGGGAGGAAGGAGAGACTGGGAAGGAAGGCAAGAATGGGAAGCAATGAGAGAATGGGAAGCAATGAGTGAATGGGCCCAATGAGAGAATGAGAAGCAATGAGGGAATTGGAAGCAATGAGAGAATGGGAAGCAATGCGATAATGGGAAGCAATGAGAGAATGAGGAGGAATGAGAGATTGGGAAGCAATGTGAGAATGGGAAGCAAGGAGAGATTGAGAAGCAATGAGAGAAAGGGCAGGAAGGAGAGAATGGGAAGCAATGAGAGAATGGGAAGCAAGGAGAGAATGGGAAGCATGGAGAGAATGGGAAGCAATGAGAGAATGAGAAGCAATGAAAGAATGGGAAGCAAGGAGAGAATGGGAAGCAAGGAGATAATGGGAAGCAAGGAGAGAATGGGAAGCAATGAGATAATGAGAAGCAATGAGAGAATGGGAAGCAAGGAGAGAATGGGAAGCAATGAGAGAATGAGAAGCAATGATAGAATGGGGAGCAATGGGATAATGGGGAACAGTGAGAGAATGGGAAGCAATGAGAGAATGGGAAGTAATGAGAGAGTGAGAAGCAAGGAGAGAATGGGAAGCAATGAGAGAATGAGAAGCAATGAGAGAATGGGGAGCAATGAGGTAATGGGAAACAATGAGAGAATGGGAAGCAATGAGTGAATGGGAAGCAATGAGAGAATGGGAAGCAATGAGAGAATGGGAAGCAATGCGAGAATGGGAAGCAATGAGAGAATGGGAAGGAAGGAGAGAATGGGAAGCAATGAGAGAATATGAAGCAAGGAAAGAATGGGTAGGAAGGAGAGAATGGGGAGTAAGGAGAGAATTGGGAGGAAGGAGATAATGAGGAGGAAGAAGATAATGGGAAGCAAAGAGAGAATGGTAAGTAATGAGAGAATGGGATGCAATGAGAGAATTGGAAACAATGAGAGAAAGGGAAGCAATGAGATAATCGGAAGCAATGGGAGAATGGGAAGCAATGAGAGAATGGGAAGCAAGGAGAGAATGGGAAGCAATGAGAGAATGGGAAGCAAGGAGAGTACGGGAAGCAAAGAGAGAATGGGAACTAAGGAGAGAAAGGGAAGCAATGAAAGAATGGGAAGCAATGAGAGAATGGGAAGCAAGGCGAGAATGGGGAGGAAGGAGAGAATGGGGAAGAAGGAGATAATAGGGAGGAATGAGCTAATGGGGAGGAAGGAGATAATGGGAAGCAATGAGAGAATGGGAAGCAAGGAGAGAATGGGAAGCAATGAGAGAATGGGAAGCAATGAGAGAATGGGGAGGAAGGAGATAATTTGAAGCAATGAGAGAATGGAAAGCAAAGAGAGAATGGGGAGGAAAGAGAGAATGGGAAGCAATGAGAGAATGGGAAGCAATGAGAGAATGGGAAGCAATGAGAGAATGGAAAGCAATGAGATAATGGAAAGCAATGAGAGAATGGGAAGCAAGGAGAGAATGGGCAGCAAGGAGAGAATGGGAAGAAATGAGACAATGGAAGGCAAGGAGAGAATGGGGAGGAAGGATATAATGGGGAGCAAGGAGAGAATGGGGAGGAAGGAGAGAATGGGAAGCAATGAGAGAATGGGAAGTAATGAGAGAATGGGGAGCAATGAGAGAATGGGGAAGAAGGAGATAATTGTAAGCAAGGAGAGAATGGGAAGTAAGGAGAGAATGGGAAGCAAGGGGAGAATGGGAAGCAATGAGAGAATGGGAAGCAATGAGAGAATGGGACGCAAGGGGATAATGGGAAGCAAGGAGATAATGGGAAGCAATGAGAAAATGTAAAGCAAGGAGAGAATGGGAAGCAAGGAGAGAATGGGAAGCAAGGAGAGAATGGGAAGCAAGGAGAGAATGGGAAGCAAGGAGAGAATGGGAAGCAATGAGAGAATGGGAAGCAATGAGAGAGTGAGAAGCAAGGAGAGAATGGGAAGCAATGAGAGAATGAGAAGCAATGAGAGAATGGGGAGCAATGAGATAATGGGAAACAATGAGAGAATGGGAAGCAATGAGAGAATGGGAAGCAATGAGAGAATGGGAAGCAATGAGAGAATGGGAAGCAATGAGTGAATGGGAAGCAATGAGAGAATGGGAAGTAAGGAGAGAATGGGAAGCAATGAAAGAATGGGAAGCAATGAGAGAATGGGAAGCAATGAGAGAATGGGAAGCAAGGAGAGAATGGAGATGAAGGAGATAATGGAAAGCAATGAGAGAATGGGAAGCAAGGAGAGAATGGGGAGGAAGGAGATAATGGGAAGCAATGAGATAATGGGAAGCAATGAGATAATGGGAAGCAATGAGAGAGTGGGAAGCAATGAGAGAAAGGGCAGGAAGGAGAGAATGGGAAGCAAGGAGAGAATGGGAAGCAATGAGAGTATAGGAAGCAAAGAGAGAATGGGAAGCAATGAGAGAATGGGAAGCAATGAGAGAATGGGAAGCAGTGAGAGAATGGGAAGCAAGGAGAGAATGGGACGCAATGAGATAATGTGAAGCAATGAGAGAATGGAGATGAAGGAGATAATGGAAAGCAATGAGAGAATGGGAAGCAAGGAGAGAATGGGGAGGAAGGAGAGAATGGGAAGCAATGAGATAATGGGAAGCAATGAGATAATGGGAAGCAAGGAGAGAATGGGAAGCAAGGAGAAAATGGGGAGCAATGAGAGAATGGGAAGGAAGGCTAGAAGGGGGAGCAAGGACAGAATGGGGAGGAAGGAGATAATGGGGAGGAAGGAGAGAATGGGACGCAATAAGAGAATGGGAAGCAATGAGAGAATGGAGATGAAGGATATAATGGAAAGCAATGAGAGAATGGGAAGCAAGGAGAGAATGGGGAGGGAGGAGAGAATGGGAAGCAATGAGAGAATGGGAAGCAATGAGAGAATGGGAAGCAAGGAGAGAATGGAGATGAAGGAGATAATGGAAAGCAATGAGAGAATGGGAAGCAAGGAGAGAATTGGGAGGAAGGAGATAATGGGAAGCAATGAGATAATGGGAAGCAATGAGATAATGGGAAGCAATGAGAGAGTGGGAAGCAATGAGAGAAAGGGCAGGAAGGAGAGAATGGGAAGCAAGGAGAGAATGGGAAGCAATGAGAGTATAGGAAGCAAAGAGAGAATGGGAAGCAATGAGAGAATGGGAAGCAATGAGAGAATGGGAAGCAGTGAGAGAATGGGAAGCAAGGAGAGAATGGGACGCAATGAGATAATGGGAAGCAATGAGAGAATGGAGATGAAGGAGATAATGGAAAGCAATGAGAGAATGGGAAGCAAGGAGAGAATGGGGAGGAAGGAGAGAATGGGAAGCAATGAGATAATGGGAAGCAATGAGATAATGGGAAGCAAGGAGAGAATGGGAAGCAAGGAGAAAATGGGGAGCAATGAGAGAATGGGAAGGAAGGCTAGAAGGGGGAGCAAGGACAGAATGGGGAGGAAGGAGATAATGGGGAGGAAGGAGAGAATGGGACGCAATAAGAGAATGGGAAGCAATGAGAGAATGGAGATGAAGGATATAATGGAAAGCAATGAGAGAATGGGAAGCAAGGAGAGAATGGGGAGGGAGGAGAGAATGGGAAGCAATGAGATAATGGGAAGCAATGAGATAATGGGAAGCAATGAGAGAGTGGGAAGCAATGAGAGAAAGGGCAGGAAGGAGAGAATGGGAAGCAAGGAGATAATGGGAAGCAATGAGAGAAAGGGCAGGAAGGAGAGGATGGGAAGCAAGGAGATAATGGGAAGCAATGAGAGAATGGGAAGTAATGAGAGAGTGAGAAGCAAGGAGAGAATGGGAAGCAATGAGAGAATGAGAAGCAATGAGATAATCGGAAGCAATGGGAGAATGGGAAGCAATGAGATAATCGGAAGCAATGGGAGAATGGGAAGCAATGAGAGAATGGGAAGCAAGGAGAGAATGGGAAGCAATGAGAGAATGGGAAGCAAGGAGAGTATGGGAAGCAAAGAGAGAATGGTAAGTAATGAGAGAATGGGATGCAATGAGAGAATTGGAAGCAATGAGAGAAAGGGAAGCAATGAGATAATCGGAAGCAATGGGAGAATGGGAAGCAATGAGAGAATGGGAAGCAAGGAGAGAATGGGAAGCAATGAGAGAATGGGAAGCAAGGAGAGTATGGGAAGCAAAGAGAGAATGGGAAGTAAGGAGAGAAAGGGAAGCAATGAAAGAATGGGAAGCAATGAGAGAATAGGAAGCAAGGCGAGAATGGGGAGGAAGGAGAGAATGGGGAAGAAGGAGATAATGGGGAGGAATGAGCTAATGGGGAGGAAGGAGATAATGGGAAGCAGTGAGAGAATGGGAAGCAATGAGAGAATGGGAAGCAATGAGAGAATGGGGAGGAAGGAGATAATTCGAAGCAATGAGAGAATGGAAAGCAAAGAGAGAATGGGGAGGAAAGAGAGAATGGGAAGCAATGAGAGAATGGGAAGCAATGAGAGAATGGGAAGCAATGAGAGAATGGAAAGCAATGAGAGAATTGGAAGGAATGAGAGAATGGGGAGCAATGCAAGAATGGGAAGCAATGAGATAATGGAAAGCAATGAGAGAATGGGAAGCAAGGAGAGAATGGGCAGCAAGGAGAGAATGGGAAGCAATGAGACAATGGAAGGCAAGCAGAGAATGGGGAGGAAGGATATAATGGGGAGCAAGGAGAGAATGGGGAGGAAGGAGAGAATGGGAAGCAATGAGAGAATGGGAAGTAATGAGAGAATGGGGAGCAATGAGAGAATGGGGAAGAAGGAGATAATTTTAAGCAAGGAGAGAATGGGAAGTAAGGAGAGAATGGGAAGCAAGTGGAGAATGGGAAGCAAGGAGAGAATGGGAAGAAATGAGAGAATGGGAAGCAATGAGAGAATGGGACGCAAGGGGATAATGGGAAGCAAGGAGATAATGGGAAGCAATGAGAAAATGTAAAGCAAGGAGAGAATGGGAAGCAAGGAGAGAATGGGAAGCAAGGAGAGAATGGGAAGCAAGGAGAGAATGGGAAGCAAGGAGAGAATGGGAAGCAAGGAGAGAATGGGAAGCAATGAGAGAGTGAGAAGCAAGGAGAGAATGGGAAGCAATGAGAGAATGAGAAGCAATGAGAGAATGGGGAGCAATGAGATAATGGGAAACAATGAGAGAATGGGAAGCAATGAGAGAATGGGAAGCAATGAGAGAATGGGAAGCAATGAGGAATGGGAAGCAATGAGTGAATGGGAAGCAATGAGAGAATGGGAAGTAAGGAGAGAATGGGAAGCAATGAGAGAATGGGAAGCAATGAGAGAATGGGAAGCAGTGAGAGAATGGGAAGTAAGGAGAGAATGGAGATGAAGGAGATAATGGAAAGCAATGAGAGAATGGGAAGCAAGGAGAGAATTGGGAGGAAGGAGATAATGGGAAGCAATGAGATAATGGGAAGCAATGAGATAATGGGAAGCAATGAGAGAGGGGGAAGCAATGAGAGAAAGGGCAGGAAGGAGAGAATGGGAAGCAAGGAGAGAATGGGAAGCAATGAGAGAATGGGAAGCAAGGAGAGAATGGGAAGCAATGAGAGAATGGGAAGCAATGAGAGAATGGGAAGCACTGAGAGAATGGGAAGCAAGGAGAGAATGGGACGCAATGAGATAATGGGAAGCAATGAGAGAATGGAGATGAAGGAGATAATGGAAAGCAATGAGAGAATGGGAAGCAAGGAGAGAATGGGGAGGAAGGAGATAATGGGAAGCAATGAGATAATGGGAAGCAATGAGATAATGGGAAGCAAGGAGAGAATGGGAAGCAAGGAGAAAATGGGGAGCAATGAGAGAATGGGAAGGAAGGCTAGAAGGGGGAGCAAGGACAGAATGGGGAGGAAGGAGATAATGGGGAGGAAGGAGAGAATGGGACACAATGAGAGAATGGGAAGCAATGAGAGAATGGAGATGAAGGAGATAATGGAAAGCAATGAGAGAATGGGAAGCAAGGAGAGAATGGGGAGGGAGGAGAGAATGGGAAGCAATGAGATAATGGGAAGCAATGAGATAATGGGAAGCAATGAGAGAGTGGGAAGCAATGAGAGAAAGGGCAGGAAGGAGATAATGGGAGGCAAGGAGAGAATGGGAAGCAATGAGAGAATGGGAAGTAATTAGAGAGTGAGAAGCAAGGAGAGAATGGGAAGCAATGAGAGAATGAGAAGCAATGAGGGAATGGGGAGCAATGAGGTAATGGGAAACAATGAGAGAATGGGAAACAATGAGAGAATGGGAAGCAATGAGAGCATGGGAAGCAATGAGAGAATGGGAAGCAATGAGAGAATGGGAAGCAATGAGATAATGGGGAGTAAGGAGAGAATGGGAAGCAATGAGAGAATGGGAAGCAATGAGAGAATGGGAAGCAGTGAGAGAATGGGAAGCAGTGAGAGAATGGGAGGCAAGGAGAGAATGGAGATGAAGGAGATAATGGAAAGCAATGAGAGAATGGGAAGCAAGGAGAGAATGGGGAGGAAGGAGAGAATGGGAAGCAATGAGATAATGGGAAGCAATGAGATAATGGGAAGCAATGAGAGAGTGGGAAGCAATGAGAGAAAGGGCAGGAAGGAGAGAATGGGAAGCAAGGAGAGAATGGGAAGCAATGAGAGAAGGGGAAGTAATGAGAGAGTGAGAAGCAAGGAGAGAATGGGAAGCAATGAGAGAATGAGAAGCAATAAGAGAATGGGGAGCAATGAGATAATGGGAAACAATGAGAGAATGGGAAGCAATGAGAGAATGGGAAGCAATGAGAGAATGGGAAGCAATGAGAGAATGGGGAGTAAAGAGAGAATGGGGAGTAAGGAGAGAATGGGAAGCAATGAGAGAATGGGAAGCAATGAGAGAATGGGAAGCAGTGAGAGAATGGGAAGCAAGGAGAGAATTGGACGTAATGACAGAATGGGATGCAATGAGAGAATGGAGATGAAGGAGATAATGAGAAGCAATGAGAGAATGGGAAGCAAGGAGAGAAAGGGGAGGAAGGAGATAATGGGAAGCAATGAGATAATGGGAAGCAATGAGAGAGTGGGAAGCAATGAGAGAAAGGGCAGGAAGGAGAGAATGGGAAGCAATGAGAAAATGGGAAGCAATATGAGAATGGAAAGAAATGAGAGAATGGGAAGCAATGATAATGGGATACATTGAGAGAATTGGAAGCAAGGAGAGAATACGAAGCAATGAGAGAATGGGAAGCCATGGGAGAATTGGAAGCAATGAGAGAATGGGAGGCAATGAGAAAATGGGAAGCAATTAGAGAATGGGAAGCAATAAGAGAATGGGAAGCAATGAGAGAATGGGAAGCAATGAGAGATGGGAAGCAATGTGAGAATGGGAAGCAAGGAGAGAATGGGAAGTAATGAGAGAATGGGAAGCAATGAGAGAATTGGGAGGATGGAGAGAATTGGAAGCAATGAGGGAATGGGAAGCAAGGAGATAATGGGGAGGAAGGAGAGAATGGGAAGCAATGAGAGAATGGGAAGCAATGATATAATGGGAAGCAAGGAGAGAATGGGAAGCAAGGAGAAAATGGGGAGCAATGAGAGAATGGGAAGGAAGGCTAAAAGGGGGAGCAAGGACAGAATGGGGAGGAAGGAGATAATGGGGAGGAAGGAGAGAATGGGAAGCAATGAAAAGATGGGAAGCAATGAGAAAATGGGAAGCAATATGAGAATGGGAAGCAATGAGAGAATGGGAAGCAATGAGAATGGGAAACAATGAGAGAATGAGAAGCAAGGAGAGAATGGGAAGCAATGAGAGAATGGGAAGGAATGGGAGAATTGGAAGCAATAAGAGAATGGGAGGCAATGAGAAATGGGAAGCAATTAGAGAATGGGAAGCAAGTAGAGAATGGGAAGCAATGAGATAATGGGAAGCAATGATAGAAAGGGAAACAATGAGAACAAGGGAAGCAATGAGAGATGGGAACCAGTGTGAGAATGGGAAGCAAGGAGAGAATGGGAAGCAATGAGAGAATGGGAAGCAATGAGAGAATGGGGAGGAATGAGATAATGGGAAGCAATGAGGGAATGGGAAGCAAGGTGAGATTGGGGAGGAAGGAGAGAATGGGAAGCAATGAGAGAATGGGAAGCAATGAGATAATGGGAAGCAAGGAGAGAATGGGAAGCAAGGAGAAAATGGGGAGGTATGATAGAATCGGAAGGAGGGAGAGAATGGGAAGCAATGAGAGGATGAGAAGCAATGAGATAATTGGAACCAATGGGAGAATGGGAAGCAATGAAAGAATGGGAAGCAATGAGAAAATGGGGAGCAATGAGAGAACGATAAGCAATGAGAGAATGGGAAGCAATGAGATAATGGGAAGTAATGAGAGAATGGGAAGCAATGAGAGAATGGGAAGCAATGAGAGAAAGGGAAGCAATGAGAGATGGGAAGCAATGTGAGAATGGGAAGCAAGGAGAGAATGGGAAGCAATGAGAGAATGGGAAGCAATGAGAGAATGGGGAGGAGGGAGATAATGGGAAGCAATGAGATAATGGGAAGCAATGAGAGAATGGGAAGCAAGGAGAGAATGGGAAGCAAGGAGGGAATGGGAAGTAAGGAGAGAATGAGAAGCAATGAGAGAATTGGAAGCAATGAGAGAATGGGAAGTAATGAGATAATAGGAAGCAATGAGATAATGGGAATCAATGAGAGAATGGGGAGTAGTGAGAGAATGGGGAGGAAGGAGATAATGGGAAGCAATGAGATAATGGGAAGCAATGAGAGAATGGGAAGCAAGGAGAGAAGGGGGAGCAAGGAGAGAATGGGGAAGAAGAAGAGAATGGAGAGGAAGGAGAGAATGGGAAGCAATGAGAGAATGGGAAGCAATGAGAGAATGGGAAGCAAAGTGAGAATGAGGAGGAAGGGGAGAATGGGGAGCAAGGAGATAATGGGGAGGAAGGAGATAATGGGGAGTAATGAGAGAATGGGAAGCAATGAGAGAATGGGAAGCAAAGTGAGAGTGGGGAGGAAGTGGAGAATGGGGAGCAAGGAGATAATGGGGAGGAAGGAGAGAATGGGAAGCAAGGAGAAAATGGGGAGGAAGGAGAGACTGGGAAGGAAGGCAAGAATGGGAAGCAATGAGAGATTGGGACGCAATGAGTGAATGAAAAGCAATGAGAGATTGAGAAGCAATGAGGGAATTGGAAGCAATGAGAGAATGGGAAACAATGCGAGAATGGGAAGCAATGAGAGAATGAGGAGGAATGAGAGATTGGGAAGCAATGTGAGAATGGGAAGCAAGGAGAGAATGGGGAGGAAGGAGAGAATGGGAAGCCATAAGAGAATGAGAAGCAATGAGAGAATGGGAAGTAATGAGAAAATGGGAAGCAAGGAGAGAATGGGACGCAATGAGAGAATGGGAAGCAATGAGAGAATGGGGATGAAGGAGATAATGGGAAGCAGTAAGAGAATGGGGAGCAAGGAGAGAATGGGGAGGAAGGAGAGAATAGGAAGCAATGAGAGAATGAGCAGCAATGAGAGAATGGGAAGCAATGAGGAATGGGAAGCAATGAGTGAATGGGAAGCAATGAGAGAATGGGAAGTAAGGAGAGAATGGGAAGCAATGAAAGAATGGGAAGCAATGAGAGAATGGGAAGCAGTGAGAGAATGGGAAGTAAGGAGAGAATGGAGATGAAGGAGATAATGGAAAGCAATGAGAGAATGGGAAGCAAGGAGAGAATTGGGAGGAAGGAGATAATGGGAAGCAATGAGATAATGGGAAGCAATGAGATAATGGGAAGCAATGAGAGAGTGGGAAGCAATGAGAGAAAGGGCAGGAAGGAGAGAATGGGAAGCAAGGAGAGAATGGGAAGCAATGAGAGAATGGGAAGCAAGGAGAGAATGGGAAGCAATGAGAGAATGGGAAGCAATGAGAGAATGGGAAGCAGTGAGAGAATGGGAAGCAAGGAGAGAATGGGACGCAATGAGATAATGGGAAGCAATGAGAGAATGGAGATGAAGGAGATAATGGAAAGCAATGAGAGAATGGGAAGCAAGGAGAGAATGGGGAGGAAGGAGAGAATGGGAAGCAATGAGATAATGGGAAGCAATGAGATAATGGGAAGCAAGGAGAGAATGGGAAGCAAGGAGAAAATGGGGAGCAATGAGAGAATGGGAAGGAAGGCTAGAAGGGGGAGCAAGGACAGAATGGGGAGGAAGGAGATAATGGGGAGGAAGGAGAGAATGGGACACAATGAGAGAATGGGAAGCAATGAGAGAATGGAGATGAAGGAGATAATGGAAAGCAATGAGAGAATGGGAAGCAAGGAGAGAATGGGGAGGGAGGAGAGAATGGGAAGCAATGAGATAATGGGAAGCAATGAGATAATGGGAAGCAATGAGAGAGTGGGAAGCAATGAGAGAAAGGGCAGGAAGGAGATAATGGGAGGCAAGGAGAGAATGGGAAGCAATGAGAGAATGGGAAGTAATTAGAGAGTGAGAAGCAAGGAGAGAATGGGAAGCAATGAGAGAATGAGAAGCAATGAGAGAATGGGGAGCAATGAGGTAATGGGAAACAATGAGAGAATGGGAAGCAATGAGAGAATGGGAAGCAATGAGAGAATGGGAAGCAATGAGAGAATGGGAAGCAATGAGAGAATGGGAAGCAATGATATAATGGGGAGTAAGGAGAGAATGGGAAGCAATGAGCGAATGGGAAGCAATGAGAGAATGGGAAGCAGTGAGAGAATGGGAAGCAAGGAGAGAATTGGACGTAATGATAGAATGGGAAGCAATGAGAGAATGGAGATGAAGGAGATAATGGGAAGCAATGAGAGAATGGGAAGCAAGGAGAGACTGGGGAGGAAGGAGAGAATGGGAAGCAATGAGATAATGGGAAGCAATGAGATAATGGGAAGCAATGAGAGAGTGGGAAGCAATGAGAGAAAGAGCAGGAAGGAGAGAATGGGAAGCAATGAGAACATGGGAAGCAATATGAGAATGGGAAGCAATGAGAGAATGGGAAGCAATGATAATGGGATACATTGAGAGAATTGGAAGCAAGGAGAGAATAGGAAGCAATGAGAGAATGGGAAGCCATGGGAGAATTGGAAGCAATGAGAGAATGGGAGGCAATGAGAAAATGGGAAGCAATTAGAGAATGGGGAGCAATGAGAGAATGGGAAGCAATGAGAGAATGGGAAGCAATGAGAGATGGGAAGCAATGTGAGAATGGGAAGCAAGGAGAGAATGGGAAGCAATGAGAGAATGGGAAGCAATGAGAGAATGGGGAGGAAGGAGAGAATGGGAAGCAATGAGGGAATGGGAAGCAAGGAGATAATGGGGAGGAAGGAGAAAATGGGAAGCAATGAGAGAATGGGAAGCAATGAGATAATGGGAAGCAAGGAGAGAATGGGAAGCAAGGAGAAAATGGGGAGCAATGAGAGAATGGGAAGGAAGGCTAGAAGGGGGAGCAAGGACAGAATGGGGAGGAAGGAGATAATGGGGAGGAAGGAGAGAATGGGAAGCAATGAGAAGATGGGAAGCAATGAGAAAATGGGAAACAATATGAGAATGGGAAGCAATGAGAGAATGGGAAGCAATGAGAATGGGAAACAATGAGAGAATGAGAAGCAAGAGAGAATGGGAAGCAATGAGAGAATGGGAAGGAATGGGAGAATGGGAAGCAATGAGAGAATGGGAAGTAATGAGAGAATGGGGAGCAATGAGAGAATGGGGAGGAAGGAGATAATTGTAAGCAAGGAGAGAATGGGAAATAAGGAGAAAATGGGAAGCAAGGGGAGAATGGGAAGCAATGAGAGAATGGGAAGCAATGAGAGAATGGGACGCAAGGAGATAATGGGAAGCAAGGAGATAATGGGAAGCAATGAGAAAATGTAAAGCAAGGAGAGAATGGGAAGCAAGGAGAGAATGGGAAGCAAGGAGAGAATGGGAAGCAAGGAGAGAATGGGAAGCAAGGAGAGAATGGGAAGCAAGGAGAGAATGGGAAGCAAGGATAGAATGGGAAGCAATGAGAGAGTGATAAGCAAGGAGAGAATGTGAAGCAATGAGAGAATGAGAAGCAACGAGAGAATGGGGAGCAATGAGATAATGGGAAACAATGAGAGAATGGGAAGCAATGAGAGAATGGGAAACAATAAGAGAATGGGAAGCAATGAGAGATTGGGAAGCAATGAGTAAATGGGAAGCAATGAGAGAATGGGAAGTAAGGAGAGAATGGGAAGCAATAAGATAATGGGAAGCAATGAGAGAATGGGAAGCAGTGAGAGAATGGGAGGCAAGGAGAGAATGGAGATGAAGGAGATAATGGAAAGCAATGAGAGAATGGGAAGCAAGGAGAGAATGGGGAGGAAGGAGAGAATGGGAAGCAATGAGATAATGGGAAGCAATGAGATAATGGGAAGCAATGAGAGAGTGGGAAGCAATGAGAGAAAGGGCAGGAAGGAGAGAATGGGAAGCAAGGAGAGAATGGGAAGCAATGAGAGAAGGGGAAGTAATGAGAGAGTGAGAAGCAAGGAGAGAATGGGAAGCAATGAGAGAATGAGAAGCAATAAGAGAATGGGGAGCAATGAGATAATGGGAAACAATGAGAGAATGGGAAGCAATGAGAGAATGGGAAGCAATGAGAGAATGGGAAGCAATGAGAGAATGGGGAGTAAAGAGAGAATGGGGAGTAAGGAGAGAATGGGAAGCAATGAGAGAATGGGAAGCAATGAGAGAATGGGAGTGAGAGAATGGGAAGCAACAAGAGAATTGGACGTAATGACAGAATGGGAAGCAATGAGAGAATGGAGATGAAGGAGATAATGAGAAGCAATGAGAGAATGGGAAGCAAGGAGAGAAAGGGGAGGAAGGAGATAATGGGAAGCAATGAGATAATGGGAAGCAATGAGAGAGTGGGAAGCAATGAGAGAAAGGGCAGGAAGGAGAGAATGGGAAGCAATGAGAAAATGGGAAGCAATATGAGAATGGAAAGAAATGAGAGAATGGGAAGCAATGATAATGGGATACATTGAGAGAATTGGAAGCAAGGAGAGAATAGGAAGCAATGAGAGGATGGGAAGCCATGGGAGAATTGGAAGCAATGAGAGAATGGGAGGCAATGAGAAAATGGGAAGCAATTAGAGAATGGGAAGCAATAAGAGAATGGGAAGCAATGAGAGAATGGGAAGCAATGAGAGATGGGAAGCAATGTGAGAATGGGAAGCAAGGAGAGAATGGGAAGTAATGAGAGAATGGGAAGCAATGAGAGAATTGGGAGGATGGAGAGAATTGGAAGCAATGAGGGAATGGGAAGCAAGGAGATAATGGGGAGGAAGGAGAGAATGGGAAGCAATGAGAGCATGGGAAGCAATGATATAATGGGAAGCAAGGAGAGAATGGGAAGCAAGGAGAAAATGGGGAGCAATGAGAGAATGGGAAGGAAGGCTAAAAGGGGGAGCAAGGACAGAATGGGGAGGAAGGAGATAATGGGGAGGAAGGAGAGAATGGGAAGCAATGAAAAGATGGGAAGCAATGAGAAAATGGGAAGCAATATGAGAATGGGAAGCAATGAGAGAATGGGAAGCAATGAGAATGGGAAGCAATGAGAGAATGAGAAGCAAGGAGAGAATGGGAAGCAATGAGAGAATGGGAAGGAATGGGAGAATTGGAAGCAATAAGAGAATGGGAGGCAATGAGAAATGGGAAGCAATTAGAGAATGGGAAGCAAGTAGAGAATGGGAAGCAATGAGATAATGGGAAGCAATGATAGAAAGGGAAACAATGAGAAAAAGGGAAGCAATGAGAGATGGGAACCAGTGTGAGAATGGGAAGCAAGGAGAGAATGGGAAGCAATGAGAGAATGGGAAGCAATGAGAGAATGGGGAGGAATGAGATAATGGGAAGCAATGAGGGAATGGGAAGCAAGGTGAGATTGGGGAGGAAGGAGAGAATGGGAAGCAATGAGAGAATGGGAAGCAATGAGATAATGGGAAGCAAGGAGAGAATGGGAAGCAAGGAGAAAATGGGGAGGTATGATAGAATGGGAAGGAGGGAGAGAATGGGAAGCAATGAGAGGATGAGAAGCAATGAGATAATTGGAACCAATGGGAGAATGGGAAGCAATGAAAGAATGGGAAGCAATGAGAAAATGGGGAGCAATGAGAGAACGATAAGCAATGAGAGAATGGGAAGCAATGAGATAATGGGAAGTAATGAGAGAATGGGAAGCAATGAGAGAATGGGAAGCAATGAGAGAAAGGGAAGCAATGAGAGATGGGAAGCAATGTGAGAATGGGAAGCAAGGAGAGAATGGGAAGCAATGAGAAAATGGGAAGCAATGAGAGAATGGGGAGGAGGGAGATAATGGGAAGCAATGAGATAATGGGAAGCAATGAGAGAATGGGAAGCAAGGAGAGAATGGGAAGCAAGGAGGGAATGGGAAGTAAGGAGAGAATGAGAAGCAATGAGAGAATTGGAAGCAATGAGAGAATGGGAAAGTAATGAGATAATGGGAAGCAATGAGATAATGGGAATCAATGAGAGAATGGGGAGTAGTGAGAGAATGGGGAGGAAGGAGATAATGAGAAGCAATGAGATAATGGGAAGCAATGAGAGAATGGGAAGCAAGGAGAGAAGGGGGAGCAAGGAGAGAATGGGGAAGAAGAAGAGAATGGAGAGGAAGGAGAGAATGGGAAGCAATGAGAGAATGGGAAGCAATGAGAGAATGGGAAGCAAAGTGAGAATGAGGAGGAAGGGGAGAATGGGGAGCAAGGAGATAATGGGGAGGAAGGAGATAATGGGGAGTAATGAGAGAATGGGAAGCAATGAGAGAATGGGAAGCAAAGTGAGAGTGGGGAGGAAGTGGAGAATGGGGAGCAAGGAGATAATGGGGAGGAAGGAGAGAATGGGAAGCAAGGAGAAAATGGGGGAGGAAGGAGAGACTGGGAAGGAAGGCAAGAATGGGAAGCAATGAGAGATTGGGACGCAATGAGTGAATGAAAAGCAATGAGAGATTGAGAAGCAATGAGGGAATTGGAAGCAATGAGAGAATGGGAAACAATGCGAGAATGGGAAGCAATGAGAGAATGAGGAGGAATGAGAGATTGGGAAGCAATGTGAGAATGGGAAGCAAGGAGAGAATGGGGAGGAAGGAGAGAATGGGAAGCCATAAGAGAATGAGAAGCAATGAGAGAATGGGAAGTAATGAGAAAATGGGAAGCAAGGAGAGAATGGGGACGCAATGAGAGAATGGGAAGCAATGAGAGAATGGGGATGAAGGAGATAATGGGAAGCAGTAAGAGAATGGGGAGCAAGGAGAGAATGGGGAGGAAGGAGAGAAATAGGAAGCAATGAGAGAATGAGCAGCAATGAGAGAATTGGAAGCAATGAGAGAATGGGAAGCAATGAGATAATGGGAAGCAATGAGAGACTGAGAAGCAATGAGAGAAAGGGCAGGAAGGAGAGAATGGGAAGCAATGAGGGAATGGGAAGCAAGGAGAGAATGGGAAGCATGGAGAGAATGGGAAGCAATGAGAGAATGAGAAGCAATGAAAGAATGGGATAATGGGGAGGAAGGAGAGAATGGGAAGCAAGGGGAAAGTGGGGAGGAAGGAGAGACTGGGAAGGAAGGCAAGAATGGGAAGCAATGAGAGAATGGGAAGCAATGAGTGAATGGGCCCAATGAGAGAATGAGAAGCAATGAGGGAATTGGAAGCAATGAGAGAATGGGAAGCAATGCGATAATGGGAAGCAATGAGAGAATGAGGAGGAATGAGAGATTGGGAAGCAATGTGAGAATGGGAAGCAAGGAGAGACTGAGAAGCAATGAGAGAAAGGGCAGGAAGGAGAGAATGGGAAGCAATGAGAGAATGGGAAGCAAGGAGAGAATGGGAAGCATGGAGAGAATGGGAAGCAATGAGAGAATGAGAAGCAATGAAAGAATGGGAAGCAAGGAGAGAATGGGAAGCAAGGAGATAATGGGATGCAAGGAGAGAATGGGAAGCAATGAGAGAATGAGAAGCAATGAGAGAATGGGAAGCAAGGAGAGAATGGGAAGCAATGAGAGAATGAGAAGCAATGATAGAATGGGGAGCAATGGGATAATGGGGAACAGTGAGAGAATGGGAAGCAATGAGAGAATGGGAAGTAATGAGAGAGTGAGAAGCAAGGAGAGAATGGGAAGCAATGAGAGAATGAGAAGCAATGAGAGAATGGGGAGCAATGAGGTAATGGGAAACAATGAGAGAATGGGAAGCAATGAGTGAATGGGAAGCAATGAGAGAATGGGAAGCAATGAGAGAATGGGAAGCAATGAGAGAATGGGAAGCAATGAGAGAATGGGAAGGAAGGAGAGAATGGGAAGCAATGAGAGAATATGAAGCAAGGAAAGAATGGGTAGGAAGGAGAGAAGGGGGAGTAAGGAGAGAATGGGGAGGAAGGAGATAATGAGGAGGAAGAAGATAATGGGAAGCAAAGAGAGAATGGTAAGTAATGAGAGAATGGGATGCAATGAGAGAATTGGAAACAATGAGAGAAAGGGAAGCAATGAGATAATCGGAAGCAATGGGAGAATGGGAAGCAATGAGAGAATGGGAAGCAAGGAGAGAATGGGAAGCAATGAGAGAATGGGAAGCAAGGAGAGTACGGGAAGCAAAGAGAGAATGGGAAGTAAGGAGAGAAAGGGAAGCAATGAAAGAATGGGAAGCAATGAGAGAATAGGAAGCAAGGCGAGAATGGGGAGGAAGGAGAGAATGGGGAAGAAGGAGATAATAGGGAGGAATGAGCTAATGGGGAGGAAGGAGATAATGGGAAGCAATGAGAGAATGGGAAGCAAGGAGAGAATGGGAAGCAATGAGAGAATGGGAAGCAATGAGAGAATGGGGAGGAAGGAGATAATTTGAAGCAATGAGAGAATGGAAAGCAAAGAGAGAATGGGGAGGAAAGAGAGAATGGGAAGCAATGAGAGAATGGGAAGCAATGAGAGAATGGGAAGCAATGAGAGAATGGAAAGCAATGAGATAATGGAAAGCAATGAGAGAATGGGAAGCAAGGAGAGAATGGGCAGCAAGGAGAGAATGGGAAGCAATGAGACAATGGAAGGCAAGGAGAGAATGGGGAGGAAGGATATAATGGGGAGCAAGGAGAGAATGGGGAGGAAGGAGAGCATGGGAAGCAATGAGAGAATGGGAAGTAATGAAAGAATGGGGAGCAATGAGAGAATGGGGAAGAAGGAGATAATTGTAAGCAAGGAGAGAATGGGAAGTAAGGAGAGAATGGGAAGCAAGGGGAGAATGGGAAGCAATGAGAGAATGTGAAGCAATGAGAGAATGGGACGCAAGGGGATAATGGGAAGCAAGGAGATAATGGGAAGCAATGAGAAAATGTAAAGCAAGGAGAGAATGGGAAGCAAGGAGAGAATGGGAAGCAAGGAGAGAATGGGAAGCAAGGAGAGAATGGGAAGCAAGGAGAGAATGGGAAGCAATGAAAGAATGGGAAGCAATGAGAGAGTGAGAAGCAAGGAGAGAATGGGAAGCAATGAGAGAATGAGAAGCAATGAGAGAATGGGGAGCAATGAGATAATGGGAAACAATGAGAGAATGGGAAGCAATGACAGAATGGGAAGCAATGAGAGAATGGGAAGCAATGAGAGAATGGGAAGCAATGAGTGAATGGGAAGCAATGAGAGAATGGGAAGTAAGGAGAGAATGGGAAGCAATGAAAGAATGGGAAGCAATGAGAGAATAGGAAGCAATGAGAGAATGGGAAGCAAGGAGAGAATGGAGATGAAGGAGATAATGGAAAGCAATGAGAGAATGGGAAGCAAGGAGAGAATGGGGAGGAAGGAGATAATGGGAAGCAATGAGATAATGGGAAGCAATGAGATAATGGGAAGCAATGAGAGAGTGGGAAGCAATGAGAGAAAGGGCAGGAAGGAGAGAATGGGAATCAAGGAGAGAATGGGAAGCAATGAGAGTATAGGAAGCAAAGAGAGAATGGGAAGCAATGAGAGAATGGGAAGCAATGAGAGAATGGGAAGCAGTGAGAGAATGGGAAGCAAGGAGAGAATGGGACGCAATGAGATAATGTGAAGCAATGAGAGAATGGAGATGAAGGAGATAATGGAAAGCAATGAGAGAATGGGAAGCAAGGAGAGAATGGGGAGGAAGGAGAGAATGGGAAGCAATGAGATAATGGGAAGCAATGAGATAATGGGAAGCAAGGAGAGAATGGGAAGCAAGGAGACAATGGGGAGCAATGAGAGAATGGGAAGGAAGGCTAGAAGGGGGAGCAAGGACAGAATGGGGAGGAAGGAGATAATGGGGAGGAAGGAGAGAATGGGACGCAATAAGAGTATGGGAAGCAATGAGAGAATGGAGATGAAGGATATAATGGAAAGCAATGAGAGAATGGGAAGCAAGGAGAGAATGGGGAGGGAGGAGAGAATGGGAAGCAATGAGAGAATGGGAAGCAATGAGAGAATGGGAAGCAAGGAGAGAATGGAGATGAAGGAGATAATGGAAAGCAATGAGAGAATGGGAAGCAAGGAGAGAATGGGGAGGAAGGAGATAATGGGAAGCAATGAGATAATGGGAAGCAATGAGATAATGGGAAGCAATGAGAGAGTGGGAAGCAATGAGAGAAAGGGCAGGAAGGAGAGAATGGGAAGCAAGGAGAGAATGGGAAGCAATGAGAGTACAGGAAGCAAAGAGAGAATGGGAAGCAATGAGAGAATGGGAAGCAATGAGAGAATGGGAAGCAGTGAGAGAATGGGAAGCAAGGAGATAATGGGACGCAATGAGATAATGGGAAGCAATGAGAGAATGGGGAGGAATGAGATAATGGGAAGCAATGAGGGAATGGGAAGCAAGGTGAGATTGGGGAGGAAGGAGAGAATGGGAAGCAATGAGAGAATGGGAAGCAATGAGATAATGGGAAGCAAGGAGAGAATGGGAAGCATGGAGAAAATGGGGAGGTATGATAGAATGGGAAGGAGGGAGAGAATGGGAAGCAATGAGAGGATGAGAAGCAATGAGATAATTGGAACCAATGGGAGAATGGGAAGCAATGAAAGAATGGGAAGCAATGAGAAAATGGGGAGCAATGAGAGAACGATAAGCAATGAGAGAATGGGAAGCAATGAGATAATGGGAAGTAATGAGAGAATGAGAAGCAATGAGAGAATGGGAAGCAATGAGAGAAAGGGAAGCAATGAGAGATGGGAAGCAATGTGAGAATGGGAAGCAAGGAGAGAATGGGAAGCAATGAGAGAATGGGAAGCAATGAGAGAATGGGGAGGAGGGAGATAATGGGAAGCAATGAGATAATGGGAAGCAATGAGAGAATGGGAAGCAAGGAGAGAATGGGAAGCAAGGAGGGAATGGGAAGTAAGGAGAGAATGAGAAGCAATGAGAGAATTGGAAGCAATGAGAGAATGGGAAGTAATGAGATAATGGGAAGCAATGAGATAATGGGAATCAATGAGAGAATGGGGAGTAGTGAGAGAATGGGGAGGAAGGAGATAATGGGAAGCAATGAGATAATGGGAAGCAATGAGAGAATGGGAAGCAAGGAGAGAAGGGGGAGCAAGGAGAGAATGGGGAAGAAGAAGAGAATGGAGAGGAAGGAGAGAATGGGAAGCAATGAGAGAATGGGAAGCAATGAGAGAATGGGAAGCAAAGTGAGAATGAGGAGGAAGGGGAGAATGGGGAGCAAGGAGATAATGGGGAGGAAGGAGATAATGGGGAGTAATGAGAGAATGGGAAGCAATGAGAGAATGGGAAGCAAAGTGAGAGTGGGGAGGAAGTGGAGAATGGGGAGCAAGGAGATAATGGGGAGGAAGGAGAGAATGGGAAGCAAGGAGAAAATGGGGAGGAAGGAGAGACTGGGAAGGAAGGCAAGAATGGGAAGCAATGAGAGATTGGGACGCAATGAGTGAATGAAAAGCAATGAGAGATTGAGAAGCAATGAGGGAATTGGAAGCAATGAGAGAATGGGAAACAATGCGAGAATGGGAAGCAATGAGAGAATGAGGAGGAATGAGAGATTGGGAAGCAATGTGAGAATGGGAAGCAAGGAGAGAATGGGGAGGAAGGAGAGAATGGGAAGCCATAAGAGAATGAGAAGCAATGAGAGAATGGGAAGTAATGAGAAAATGGGAAGCAAGGAGAGAATGGGACGCAATGAGAGAATGGGAAGCAATGAGAGAATGGGGATGAAGGAGATAATGGGAAGCAGTAAGAGAATGGGGAGCAAGGAGAGAATGGGGAGGAAGGAGAGAATAGGAAGCAATGAGAGAATGAGCAGCAATGAGAGAATTGGAAGCAATGAGAGAATGGGAAGCAATGAGATAATGGGAAGCAATGAGAGACTGAGAAGCAATGAGAGAAAGGGCAGGAAGGAGAGAATGGGAAGCAATGAGGGAATGGGAAGCAAGGAGAGAATGGGAAGCATGGAGAGAATGGGAAGCAATGAGAGAATGAGAAGCAATGAAAGAATGGGATAATGGGGAGGAAGGAGAGAATGGGAAGCAAGGGGAAAGTGGGGAGGAAGGAGAGACTGGGAAGGAAGGCAAGAATGGGAAGCAATGAGAGAATGGGAAGCAATGAGTGAATGGGCCCAATGAGAGAATGAGAAGCAATGAGGGAATTGGAAGCAATGAGAGAATGGGAAGCAATGCGATAATGGGAAGCAATGAGAGAATGAGGAGGAATGAGAGATTGGGAAGCAATGTGAGAATGGGAAGCAAGGAGAGACTGAGAAGCAATGAGAGAAAGGGCAGGAAGGAGAGAATGGGAAGCAATGAGAGAATGGGAAGCAAGGAGAGAATGGGAAGCATGGAGAGAATGGGAAGCAATGAGAGAATGAGAAGCAATGAAAGAATGGGAAGCAAGGAGAGAATGGGAAGCAAGGAGATAATGGGAAGCAATGAGAAAATGTAAAGCAAGGAGAGAATGGGAAGCAAGGAGAGAATGGGAAGCAAGGAGAGAATGGGAAGCAAGGAGAGAATGGGAAGCAAGGAGAGAATGGGAAGCAAGGAGAGAATGGGAAGCAAGGATAGAATGGGAAGCAATGAGAGAGTGATAAGCAAGGAGAGAATGTGAAGCAATGAGAGAATGAGAAGCAACGAGAGAATGGGGAGCAATGAGATAATGGGAAACAATGAGAGAATGGGAAGCAATGAGAGAATGGGAAACAATAAGAGAATGGGAAGCAATGAGAGATTGGGAAGCAATGAGTAAATGGGAAGCAATGAGAGAATGGGAAGTAAGGAGAGAATGGGAAGCAATAAGAGAATGGGAAGCAATGAGAGAATGGGAAGCAGTGAGAGAATGGGAGGCAAGGAGAGAATGGATATGAAGGAGATAATGGAAAGCAATGAGAGAATGGGAAGCAAGGAGAGAATGGGGAGGAAGGAGAGAATGGGAAGCAATGAGATAATGGGAAGCAATGAGATAATGGGAAGCAATGAGAGAGTGGGAAGCAATGAGAGAAAGGGCAGGAAGGAGAGAATGGGAAGCAAGGAGAGAATGGGAAGCAATGAGAGAAGGGGAAGTAATGAGAGTACAAAGGAGTACAAAGGAGTACAAAGGAGTACAAAGGAAATCAAGCAACAACAGGTCTAGTGACCCTTCTAGGCTGCTTGTCCTCCAAAACACTGAGGATCAAGTGTCCAAACAGTGGTTTAGAGTGGGTAAGGGAACATTGGAAAGGGAACTACTGCCCTAGAACTAATGTCCGTGGCAGGATTAGGAAGTTAGTAGGGGACAGATGGGTTAGTAACTGAGGGGGGTATACAATAAAGTTATTCATTTACAAACGCAGTCAGTCGCGGGTTTGATGCGAGATATTTGTCTAAGCGGAGTTTAAATGAATCAACGGTGCTGCAGTCTATAACGTCTCGGGGAAGCCCATTCCACAAGTTGACAACTCGATTGAAGAAGAAATTCTTAGATTCGTGTGAGTTAAAAGATTTACCAATAATTTTGCAACCGTTTCCCCGCGTGTAATTAGATTGGTCGATAGTGAAGTACTTACTACAGTTCATATTGTCGATGCCTTTGATGATTTTGAACACTTGAATTAAGTCGCCTCTTAATCTGCGCTGGGTTAAAGGAAATAGATTTAATTCTCTAAGACGCTCTTCGTATGGTTTGTTCTTTAGGCTAGGTATCATTTTGGTAACTCTACGTTGAACTCGTTCTAGCTTGTTTATATCTTTTTGGTAATAAGGGCACCAGGATTGAACGCAGTATTCCAGAAGAGGGCGGACTAAGGAATTGTAAAGGGTTAGGATAACATCTTTGGATTTATGCTCAAATGACCTGCCTATAAAGCCAATTATTTTGTTTGCCTTCTTAACAACTTCTGAACATTGTTGACTTGGTTTTAGGTTACTCGATATTGTTACTCCCAGATCGGTTTCTTTGTTTACATTCTTAAGCTGAGTGCCATTCATCGAATAGTTTGCTTTCTCATTTAGGTATCCGATATGTAGTACTTTACATTTATCCGCATTGAAACTCATTTGCCAAATTTGGGCCCAACATGACAATTTATCTAGATTGTGTTGCATATCGTCAACTTGTTCTTTTGAGAGTACGCTATTTGCAATTTTTGTATCGTCAGCAAATTTCGAGACTGTACAGGTGAGACCCTCATCTATGTCGTTGATGTAAATTAGAAAGAGAATTGGTCCTAGTACCGATCCCTGGGGTACCCCACTACTTACATTGGTCCATTTAGATGCCTTACCGTTTATGACTACTCTTTGCTTTCTGTCGCTGAGCCAATTTTCTATCCATTTCAACACACCGTCTTGTATTCCATGCGCTTTTAGTTTTAGCAGTAATCGTTTGTGGGGAACTTTGTCAAAGGCCTTTTGAAAATCAAGGTATATAATATCTACAGCTTTACTCTCATCGTAGAGGTTGAAGATATCGTGGAAGAAGTCTAAGAGGTTTGTTAAACAGGAACGTTTTTTACGAAAGCCGTGTTGAGTATCTTTAAGTAAGTTATTTGCCTCTAAGTGATTTACGAGTCTGTCTCTTATGACCGTTTCTAGCATTTTACATACAATTGATGTTAAGCTAATTGGACGATAGTTACTGGGTAGGGATTTGCTGCCTTTTTTGAATATCGGTGTTACGTTGGCTAGCTTCCACTGATCAGGCATAGTCCCAGACTGCAAGGATTCATTGAATAGCAATGTCAGTGGTTTGGAGAGCTCATCCTTAGCTTCCTTTAGAACTCTAGGTGAGATTGTATCAGGTCCAGGCGTTTTATTTACCTTGAGTTTATCTAAACAATTCAATACTTCTCTCTCTGTAACGGTGATATTGCTTAGAACATCTGAATTATCAATCTGAATCGGCGATGGTGTAGGGATATCACTGAGGTCTTCGGTTGTAAAAACTGATGCAAAGAAGGTATTGAGGGCATTACTCATTTGTACTTCGTCTTTGGTGTATTCTCCATTTTCATCGACTAACGGTCCAACAGTTGAAGTAACTACTTTTTTCTTTCTGATATAACTATAGAATTCTTTCGGGTTTGTTTTACTTTGATTCGCAACATGTAACTCCAGGGTCTTTTTACTTTGCTTAATTAACTTTTTGGCTTTGCGTCGTAGCTCTACAAATTTCACCCGTTCTTCGTCATTTTGTGAGGATTTTAATCTATCATTAGCAAATTTTTTAGCAAGCAGACAGTCTGAAATATCTTTATTCCACCATTTGGGCTTATCATTTTGGCCTGGACGCCGTATTTTCGATGGTATGCAGTCTTGCACTGCCTTAAGGTAAGTGGTTGTGAAACACTCCCAAGATGTATTTATGTCGTTATTGTTAGTCAGAAAGCTCCAGTCAGTTTCTTTAAGTTTTGATTTAAGTTTATGAAAATTTGCTTTCTTGAAATTAGGGACTTTCTCAATGCTGCTATTTGATTTGTTACTAGTAAACTTTAAAGTGAAAGTTATCGTACGATGGTCGCTGTTACTGAATTCATCACCAACATTCAAATTCTCTATTAATTCTTCTTTTGTTGCGAGTACAAGGTCAAGTACATTATTACCACGGGTCGGAGATTGTACAAATTGAAAAAGTGAACTCTCTTGCAAGTTAGCATAGAGGTCGTGTCCAGAGTGTGAAGTAAGAATATCGCCCCATTTAGTCACGGGTAAGTTGAAATCGCCAAGAATTACGGTATCTTGTATGTTAGTTATTTCTGCAATTTGTTCATAAATTTCACTGTCAGTTTGCACTGATTGAGATGGGGGTCTGTATAATAAAGCTAGTGTTATTTTAGTTCCTCGTTTATTATTTAATAGTACGTAAGATATGTCTATATTCGCAATTTGAGGTTTTGACATTAAGACGGGATTAAGACTTTCCTTTATAAAAAACAGAACTCCTCCTCCATTTCTATTGATCCGACTTTTCTCAAACATTGTATAACCAGGAAGCGTATATTCGGCTAAAAAGTCTCTGTCTTCCGTATTTAACCAAGATTCTGTAATGCCGATTATATCATAATGTTCTGTAAACACGATTTCCTCTAGATCTGAAAATTTATTGCGTATGCTACGAGCATTTACATAAAACACCTTAAGAGTATTAGAGTTGGATGTTACTGATTGTGCATTGTCTGAATTTTCAGTTCGTATTTGACTTACACTACCCTGTCTTGGGTCTGGTTGACCCCGTTTTTTGAACGGAAATCCTTGACTGCATCGTTCAGCAGACGACCAAGACGTGCAGCTCCTACTTCATTGAGATGTACACCATCTCCTGAAAACAAAGATTTATCATAGTAAAAATTATCCCACGTGTCGACAAAGCCGATGTTCTCCTCCCTGCAGAGTTTGGCTAGTCGGCGATTTGTACTGGTAGCTATGTTGTAGAATCGGTTTTCTACATCAATCCGGGGAACAATTCCTGAAATTAAGATTCTATTAGATTTTTCCTTGAAGGACCTGATCAGCCGCCGGTACTTGCAAAGTAGTTCCTCTGACCGCGTCCGTTGGACATCGTTAGATCCAACGTGGATGACGTACGTAGTGCTTGCGGGGGCGAGCCTGGAAACCTCTTCCAGAGCCGCAACAATGTCGTCCACGCCGCCACCTGGGATACAGAATCGCTTTCTGGTCCTGGGTGCCCTGGCGCAGAACTCGGTTAGTTGGCCACGGACCATGGAGTCGCCCACAAGCCGAACTTCTTCCGTTTCCTCTTCCTCGTCAATAGCCAGAATTTTGAAGCGGTTTTGGCATGTTGTCGGGATGACCTTCCTGGTACTGGTACTGGGATGGACATTGTTTCTCACTAACTGAAAGTTGTCCTGGGGGGGAGTGAGAGTAGAGTCATTATTATTATCTGCAACATCTAAGGTAGCTGCTGGTGTGGGTACCGGTACTGTATGCACTGGAATGGCGGTTGACATAGTAGTGGTTTCTTGGGCCGAGGGCACTCCTACGTTGAGTGTGGCAAATTCTTGAAGGGATTCAAGCTTCGTAGTCAGGGCATCGATCTTGCGGTGAGCTGCATTCAATTCATCCGCAATCTTCTCTCGGAGCTGGCAAAATCTACAAATTTGGACATCAGTATCAACAAACATGGTAGGGCCAAATTTACCGGAACAACTCGTGCAGGTTCGTTGCGGCGCCATGACGATATAATCACAATATGCCTGAAAATCACACAAATTTATGTTAGCAAAATGGTACAATTAAAGCCTGAAAATCACAAAAAATGTATGTTAGCAATGTGATACAATTAATTCCTGAAAATCACAAAAAATTTTGTTCGCAATATGATAAAATTAATATGCCTGTAAATCACAAAAAATATGTTAGCAATAGAACACAATTTATGCCTGAAAAAAAAAAATTTATGTTAGCAGTATGACACAGTTAAAGCCTGAAAATCACAAATGGACTAGAAATTTGTTACAAAATTTACTGGGAAAAAAAGTGGGAGAGGGTTAATGTAGCCTAGTGAAAAAACTGGAAAACAGTATACAGTACAGTAACAAAAAATATTTGTTAGCAATATGGTACAATTAATGCCTGTAAATTACAAAAATAATATGTTAATCACAAAAAGAATATTATGGCTGTAAATCACAAAAAATATGTTAGCAATAGAACAATTTATGCCTGAAAATTAAAAAAAAAAAAATTGATGTTAGCAGTATGACACAGTTAAAGCCTGAAAATTGTAAATGGACTAGTAATTTGTTACAAAATTTACTGGGTGAAAAAAAGGGGAGACGGTTAATTTAGCCTAGTGAGAACACTGGAAAGCAGTATACAGTACAGTAACAAAAAATATTGGTTAGCAATATGGTACAATTAATGCCTGTAAATCACAAAAAGAATATGTTGATCACAAAAAGAATATGTTAGCAATAGAACACAATTTTATGCCTGAAAATAAAAATAAAATTATGTTAGCAGTATGACACAGTTAGGCTAAAGCCTGTATATTAGTTTATACAGTGGTCGACACAATAATAATAATAATGGAGTTAGTAATATCCCTGGCAAGAGTGTGAGAGGCCTATTATGGTGACAAGTATCTGAAATGCGATTAATAAATAGGCTATCAAAAATTATTACAGTAACTAAATTATTCTAACCCAATATTAAAACTATCTTGACAAATGTTAGTGTGTGCGATTTATATAGATAACCAAGATAAAAAAAGTTCAACCAAGTACAGTATTGGCTAGACTTTGATATATAAAATACAAGAAGAGGGTTTGTTTATGCGTACACAGGTGGCGCTGGTATCGGCGGCGTCTCTACTAACCTGACAAATAGAATTTTGAAAAACAAACGTTTATCAGTCAAAACTACAGTACAATGTCATGCAAGATAACTACTGGGTGGTTTGCTAAGCACTTAACTACAGTGAGGGCTAAAATATCTACAATAAGTGCTAGAACTTTATAATATGAAACAAGCAAATAGTTTGTTTACTTTAGAGTGTCGGTCGTCACTAACCGGTACAAATGTAAACAAAAGCAGTCTCGATAAACAAACGTTTATCAGTCAATAACACAGCAAAATTACATGCAAAGCAACTACAGGGCAGTTAAGCTAGAGCTTAGCTACAGCTCATGCAAACAAATAAGGGGATGAGTAATGGAGTACTCAAGTTATGGTCAGATTTCGAGCAGCGAGAGCGAAGTGCTGTTGGCGGGTTGGCGCGTCGGGCTCTGGCTAACCAGAAAGTAGGTCATCGAGTGTTTTGGTGCTGATTTTTCCTTGGACATGTTTGGGTGCAATAAGAAGGGAGTGAAGGGCGGGAACGTTATTTAATATTAGCAAAACATTTATAAAATAATAATGAATAATTAACTAAATAAACAAATTAATAATTTAATTATATAGAAAGTAAACAGATAAATAGTGGGATTTATTTAGGTACGGATCTTATAATAAGATTAATACCCCTCTTCAGTATCTAAATATATCCCGTATTGTTTTTGTTTTTTAATTTTTCTATTTATTTATTCAGTATTTTTCATAATATTTCCCGCACGCACACATACAGCTAGACACAGACACAGGAGTGAACACAATACCCTGCGTTCAACGACAGGCAGGATAATAAACCTCAACAGATCCCGAATAACATAAATTAAAGCTAGTGTTACACGAGCGCTTTTTCGGGCAATTTGTTCAAGTAATTGTGGTCTGGCATCTGTTTAGGTAAAGTTATATGGCATTTCAGTTTCTTAAAATCATATAAAATCAAACTAGTTGTCGATTTCAATTAGAAGTAAAACAAAAACTGGTATGAGAAATGTTGTACTCAATGAAAGTTGACGGAAAAAAGCATTGGTGTGATATTGCCTTAACCCGGGAACTGCGGGAAGACTCTTTAGAGTTCGGCCGGCGGACTGCGGGAAGACTCTCTGGAGTAAGTAAAACTAAAAATCAACTTTTTACATCGAATTTTTTTTTTTTTTTTTTTTTTTTTTTTTTTTTTTTTTTTTGGCCCCTGGGCCATGCAAAATCTCAGTCCTCTACCTCCCCTCCTTCCCCACTTTCCTCCTATTCCTCAGTTATCACCTATTTTCCCTATTATTCCCTTATTCTGAGGTATATTTTCGTGCTAACATTAGCGAGTTGCAAGCAGGGTGTTGTCATCACTGATGGCCATCGAGTGCAAGAGAGAGAGAGAGAGTATCGATCGACTGTGTCTCAGTGGCCTTGGGGGAAATTGGCGGGAAAGGAGTTTGCCTCACCCATAGATTATACAACTCGCGGGCTATATCTCCGATTTTGACCATCCAAACGCTGTTTTCACTCGTTTTATTGTTGTTTCAGGTTAATACCTTTATAATCAACCCATAATAGGCGCATATGGATAATTATTAATGCTATTAATGGTACAATGAATATTTTAGTGACGAAAAACCTCAAATACGTCAGCACAGGGGGAGGTTTTCATTTACCCCCGTGCGCACTTCAGAGGTTAAGAGAGAGTGATGGTTGTGGCAGACACAACACCGTGGAGGACAAGAATGATATATGACCCACACTTGTGCTGATCCAAAGTTGGCCCGGATGACAAAGGTGACAGAGAGGGGGCAGATGGTATGGTGCCTGCTTCTTTAAGTCACACGACAGATTTTTCCGCCAATTTTTCCAGGCAATTGTGGTCTGGTGGCTTCTGAATAAAAAGTCATATATTTGATCAGTCTCTTATGATCGTATAAATGTATTCTAGTTGTCGATTCCAATGCGAAAAAAAAGCAAAGCCACAAGAAAAACTTGCTTATCGAAAATAGATGAAAAACACTCGTGTGACTCCGCCTTCCTCCCTCCTGTCTCCTATCTCTCTCTTCCACCTTCTATCAGTCCACTTATCTTAATTGATGCCCCCCTCCCCCTTTATGGGAAGTTTTTTTTTCTGGACCCACTTCTCCCTCATGTTCAGCATCATTAGTCTTGAGATTTTTAAGATGTTAGCCTCATTAATTTGGCGAGTTTAGGACATTTCGTACCATTTTAGTTTCGATATATTGTTTAAACTACACCACGCCTACTTGCCACTACGCACTTACATCCTACCATCTTTCCACTTTACCAGCAAACCACATTCCGCACCTCAAAGGACAACACCACCACCACCACGCGGGGAAACGGTTGCAAAATTATTGGTAAATCTTTTAACTCGCACGAATCCGAGAATTTCTTCTTCAATCGAGTTGTCAACTTATGGAATGGGCTTCCCCGAGACGTTATAGACTGCAGCACCATTTCATTCTTTTAAACTTCGCTTAGACAAATATCTTGCATCAAACCCGCGACTGACTGCATTTGTAAATTAATAACTTTATTTTATTCCCCCCTCAGATTCATCAAGGATTATTGTGTATATATATTACTAAGACGTTACTCTCTTTTTCCCAGATATACAAAATATCACTTATAACTGTTATGTTACTAACCCATCTGTCCCCTACTGACTTCCTAATCCTGCCACGGACATTAGTTCCAGGGCAGTAGTTCCTTTTCCAATTTTCCCTTACCCCCACTCAACTACTGTTTGGACACTTGATCTTCAGTGTTTTGAAAGCCAACCAGCCTAGAGGGGTCACTAGATCTGTTGTTGCTTGATTTCCATTGTACTCCTTTGTCCCCCACATCACCACCACCTCCACCACCAACACCACCATCACACCCACCACCACCTCCACCACCAACACACCCACCACCACCTCCTCCACCACCACCACCATCACACCCACCAACAACACTACCACCACCACCAGCATCACACCCACCAACACCTCCACCACCACCACCAGCAGCATCACACCCACCACCACCATCATACCCACCACCAACACCACCAACCAATTCCTTCTCCTTCTCCTCTGGGCCTGTCACTCCAACATGTCGGTCTGGCGTAATAAGTGATAATTATAAGGTTTCTGCCAAGGCTGGAGCGAGGAGAGGCTGAATGACCCCCAAATGAGGACTTGGTGGGTTCAGAATATTCATACCCTGAGGTAAGAGGGATTTAAAACTCATGGGTAAAATACATCAAGAAGCCTATAATGGAACGAATGCGTATATTAAATAAAATAAAACTGAGGGCATAGAAAAGTACTTGATAATATATATATATATATATATATATATATATATATATATATATATATATATATATATATATATATATATATATAATTTTCTATACACCAACTACAAAACTATAAATATATACTATTACTATTTATTGAAAAGTAAATTGTATTACAAAATCAATCCAGATAGTTATAATTGCATTCCATCTCTCCCAGCTCCCTTTGGGGTCTGTCCAGTTTCTTCCTTGTCTCCCCGTATTTATCAATCTATTCTGCCTCTCTCCTCCTCCCCCACCTCCATCGTTCTTTCTTGTCTCTCCCCTGCCCCCTCATATCGATTTTATAACCAAGCAAGTTGTTGATTATGACAAATTGTCAATAATATGATACAGAGACATAATAGTTTCTTGTTTTCCCATTCTATACCGAAAACATGATCTAAAAGGCGAGTAATATTGGCGTCAAATATTAAACAATCGAGTTACCATTTGTATATTAAATATTTTATGTGTGTATATATACAGTATATTAAATATTTATATTTATTTATTTATTTCATTATTAGGTTTGTTTGTTTTTAATTTTTAACACTACTCCATCCCCCCCCCCCCCCCCCACCTCCGCTCCCTCTTGGCCACGGTGGGAATACCAATATGTAAAGTTACCACACCGATTTTCCACATTTCACTGACAGTTCCAGATCCACACGCCCTCACACAGACACACTTTATCTTTCTCACTCACTCACACTCACACACACACACACACACACCCACACTCTCTCTCTCTCTCCTATTCCATTCTCTCAGAGTCCATCTAGGAGACAGTTCCGTATTCTCGTATTTCCCCTCCACGACACTCTGACTGAGGGATCAGATTCATGTTGGCCCCTCTGACATCACGCCTGCCTTGCAATCTCGCTCTCTCTCGCTCTCGCGCTCTCTCTCTCTCTCTCTCTCTCTCTCTCTCTCGTACTAGAAATCACATTCACACATACACAAATAATATATACTGTGTAGCCTACAGCACAATAATTCTCCTACAGCACCGTCACCCTCGTTGTTTTACTGTATGTAGCATCTACGTATAACTTCCATTTGTTTGGGCCACGTTTTTACCAACATATTTTTATCTCAGCCTTCATTAATCGTTGCAGTTATTGCCTACCGGTACTCCCTCGTTTCTTTCGCTGGCATTCATTATATTCCATCCTCTTTCCACCTCACAGTTTTGGAGCGATATTATCGTGTGTCTGTGTGACCAATTTATTCAGTTGTCTGTTTGGTTGTTCTTTCTACTCCGTGTTCTTTCTGTGTTTCAGTCTGTCTGTCAATAAGGTTGAATGACCATATGTTTCCGTGTACTCAATATCATAGTTACTTTACTCAGAGAACCTTCCTAAGATGAATATATAATTTAGTAGCAGCTAAAATATAGCTTAAGATGTAAGATGCCTTTTGCCTCCCTCAATCACATAGAAAAAAAAAAAAAAAAAAAAAAAAAAAAAAAAAAAAGTGTTAAAATTAATTTAAAATTGGCTTCTAATCTCTCTAAGTCAAATGTATATCAATGTATTTTGACCCTAACCCCAAGACATCCCCCCCCCCCCTTAGTAAATGTCGCGTACTTGTTCTATTGTTTTTTTATTTTTTATTTTTTTTTTCCCACTAGCTGTCGTTTTAAACTACAAGCCCTAACTCCACCTAGTGTTATTACCCAATGATTAAATTCAATTTTAAATTTGTATTTTCTAAGTAATTGTATACTTATTCTCACTCACTCTGACTCTCATTCTCACACTCTCACTCTCTTTCTCTATCTATCTATCTATCTATCTATCTATCTGAATGAAAAACGGGATGACCTTGAGATGGTATCCCGCTGTGTAGGAACGTAAACCAAGACATCCCATTCGTTCATTGACAATCTACTCTTTAGTTTTTTAGGGTGGAGACCTGACCATGAGCAGTTCAATGGTTCACACGGCGCAGAAATGAACCCTTAGTGAGACATCTCGTCTTACCAACATTCTCAAAATGGCAAATGAAACAGTTTCGTATGTTGAAAACTCGGTGTTGGCGTATGTGGCTTCTATAAGGCATTCAAAGACTAAAAGTGAAATTATTAATGTATGTGTTACATATTATGATGAAGCAACCATGAAGAAGGCGAAGGAGTTATTATTTGAAGCAGCTAAATTGAATCTTATCTGGAGAAGATCTGCAAACAAGTTAAGAGAAAACTTTAGTGATATACTGGAAGCATTTCAAAAGTGTGAAGATGAATCAATAAACTTGCCTAAATTCGTTACCGCTCACCACGAAGCCTTTCCTCCATCTAATGGCTTTGATATAATTGGCGGTTACATTGCTAAATTGACTGATCAAGTTGATGGTTTAAGAAATGAAGTGCAGAGTCTTAGGGAATCCAGGTTAAACAATATAAGTGTGATGGAAGACCAAATGTATATTAAAGAAGAGCTTTTAGAAATCAAAGGTCTCATAAAGCAATGCAAACAAACGAAATCGTTCGAGTCAGTAAAAAGAGACAGTATTCTAATGGAACATATTGACACACGCCTTGATGATGGTAAATGCCAAGCCGAGATCTCTAGTAAAAATAATAAGGGTTTGGATGAGGAAATTGAGAAATTGTTGTCGACTGTTGGGGAGCCTTCTGCCCCACCATTCTCGCAAATTATGAACAGCGACGTGCATGACTTTGGGAGCGTCAATGGCAGTGATGGTGATGAGAGGGAGGATGTTATCTCCCCCCTTGTGTTACCTGCCTACAGTGATGTACTACGGAGTGAAAGGGAAGTACCTCATGTTAACAAAGACAGTACTCGGACATCACGAGTTCCTTGTGGTGAGGGAGCTGTGGTGAGGACAGGGATCAAGCACAGGAACCGAGATGATATGAGAAAGGGAGGTGGATTAACGAGTGTTAGTACCACCATGAATCGTGAGAGAGTGACTGGTGACATCTTGGTGGACCGTGATGGAAAGAGGAATGGTGGTGATGTTGTGGCTGGTGATGGAGAAGCAGGATATAGAACTGCGGCAATGATTGTTGGAAGGAAGAATGATGACTCTACTATGGTCCATGCTGGAGGAACAACACTTGGCACCACTGCACAGGCTGTGGGCCCTGTAGGTGATGCAGATGACAACACTGTGCAAGATAAAGATGGCTACACAGTCGTCAACAGAAAGCGGCGACCAAGAGGAGTTACGTCTCAAGATAGTGGTTCTAATGAACAGAAAAAGAGCAAATATAAGGGCATCACTGGAACATAAACAATGCATAATGCGAAATTTAAGGGTATTTGTAGACCTGTAGATTTGTATATAGGCAACGTGGACTTGGAAACGAACTGTGATGATATTATTAGTTTTGTAAAAGATGAGCTTAATATAACTCCAATGGGTTGTATAGAACTTGAATCAACAAATATTGAGACACAAACGAAGGGTTGGAAATCCTTTAAATTAAACATTTCAATAGAGGACAGGGAAATTTTGCTCAAACCAGATTGCTGGCCAAAGAAAGTAAAAGTTAGGAAGTTTTATACGACGCGATCTAGAATGAATGAGGACGATGGTTAGCATAGTTTCATTTAATTGTAATTCGATTCGGAATAATATTGAAACAGTTAAGACCTTAACATTTGACAATGACATAATACTCTTGCAAGAATTAATGTTACTAAAAAATTATTTCCCTGTAATTAGTACAACAAATGATTCATTTGATAGTATAGCTTCTGTTCAAGATAAATCAAATGAGGGTATATTGGAGGGTTGACCCTCCAAAGGTGTAGCGATTATGTGGAGAAAGAGTTTGAGTAAATTTATTGAACCAGTTTATTGTAATGACAGAATAATTGGTATAATTTTAAATTCGTTGGGGCATAAATATTTCATTGTGAATGTGTATTTACCCTGTGATAAACAAAATAATGACTCATTAGATGAATATCGTCACACATTGGCATTGTTAGAAAATCTGATCAGTGAACAAAATATTAATGATTGTATTATTAGTGGTGATTTTAATGCAGATTTTCAAAAAGGTCGTTTTAGGGATGACTTGACTACGTTTATTGATAATAATAATTTGTGTATTAGTGATGAAGTGCTACCTAGTGATGCCTTTACATATTTATGTCCTAGTAGAAGTGTTGTTAGCTGGCTAGATCATATCCTAACTTCGGAAAGTATACAAGAGAAAATAGATAATATCTGTATTCGACACGACCTTTCATTATTTGATCATTTTCCCATTGGTTTTAAAGTAAATATCGACGTAATTCATAAAAATTAGCATATAGAGTCAGTAACTAAGCAGTTTATTAATTGGAAGTTATTTAACTCAAATGATGTAATATTAAAATATCAAAATAAAGTAAGTAATTGTATCACTGGGTACGACTTGACTAATTTTGAATGTCTCGAATGCTGTTCATATAACTGTCCAGATTCAAATCATATTAAGGAATTAGAACATCTCTATGATACATTTGTTCAAATTTGTAATGATGCCTCAGCAGAATTTATACTAAACATCAACAGAGGTTACGAAATAAAGCCAGGATGGAATGATCATGTTCGTAATTTATATAAACTAGCAAGGGAGAATTGTTTTATTTGGAAGAGGAATAACTGCCCCATAGTTGGCGAATTCCTTGAAGATATGAAGAGTTCACGAAAGACATTTAAGAAAGCTCTGAAGCATAAAATACATAATGAAGCACAAATGCGAAATGAAAAACTGGCAGAGTCTTATTCACATAAGAGGTACAAAACATTCTGGAATTAAGTTAGGAAATCGAAAAACAACAAAGGTTACTTGAATATAAAGATTGAAGGCGAATGTGATTCGAATCTAATAGCAGAAAAGTTTTCACAAGCATATAAACGTGTATTTGATGACCAGAATTGTCAATCTAAAGGTAATTTTGAAGCTTTAAGATTAAAACAAGATGTTCGAAGAGGTAAAATAGTTGGGACCATTAACTTGAATGATATAAATACAGCCATATCGGAGTTGAAGTATGTTATTGGTCACGATAATATCCATTCGAATCATTTGAAGTTTTGTCCAGAATATGCAAGAGGTTTACTTGCTAAATTATTTTCAGCATTTATTGTTCATGGCTTTATACCTAATACTATGATAACTGGAGTCATTCTTCCTCTTATTAAAGATCGTGGTAAAGATAAAAATGTAATTGATAACTATAGACCAATAATATCGTCTTCAGTTTTTCTAAAGATTTTTGAATATTGTTTAAAATATAAATTAACAAATTATGTCGACTTTAATGAGAGGCAACATGGCTTCAGAGCGGGCCATTCAACTCTTTCTGCAGGTTTAATTTTTAAGGAAACTGTTTTACGCTATAGATCTGCAGGATCGAATGTATATGCGAGTTTTATTGATTTTAGAAAAGCGTTTGATAAAGTGAATCATTTTAAATTAATCCAGAAACTTTTAGAACTAGATATTCCTCATTACCTTGTAAATATTTTGTTTTATTTTTACAGAAACCAAATGGTTGCTACTAAACATAAAGATGCACTGTCAAAGCCCTGGAAGATTATGAACGGAGTGAGACAGGGTGGAATTTTATCTCCTTTACTTTTTAATGTATATATTGATTTATTAATCGAAACCGTATCAAAGTGCAAAACTGGATGTAGTCTTGGCAATAGGATGAGTAACATTATTGCCTATGCTGACGACATAGTAGTTTTAGCGCCAACAGCGACAGGGTTACAAAAGTTACTAAACATTGTGGAACATGAAACGAAAGCTTTAGATATTCAAGTGAATGCAAAGAAATCAGTGTGTATGTTTTTTAGGGATACTAATAATATAAATGGTCTGCCGAGAATGAAGCTTAATGATGAAGTAATGATCAATGTACATGAACATAAGTACCTAGGATTTATTATTGATGATAAACTAAATAATGACAAGGATGTAATAAGGACAAGAAATAAGTTTTATAATGAATTCAATTGTATTTTACGTAAATTCCCTAATGTTAATATTAATGTTTTTATTCAACTATTTAATAGTTATTGCTTAAGTTTTTATGGTACAGAATTATGGTTTTCCAATAAGCGGTGTGGTGTTCCTCTGAAACAATTTGCGGTTGGATACCACAAAACCATTAAGAAGATTTTAAAACTTAAATACTGGGAGAGCAACCACAAAGCATGTGATTTAGCAGGGTTAATGACATTCACCCATCTAATTAATTGGCAAAAAATACAGTTTGCTCACAGATGTATGATGAAGCCTTGTAATCTTTTTAAGAAAATGTTTACTTAACAATGATGATAGCTTATATTTGATGAAGGAAGTAAAGAATATTTTATTGAATATTTATAATATCGAATGTTTAATGGAAAATGACATTGACGCAGTAAAATCTAGAATTACTTTTATTCAAAGCCGTGAACCAACTATGAGATAAATGTGCTTCACAATTCTCTTACTATGTACAAAGTTTTATGTAGCTTTTACGAAATAAAATATTGAGTCTGAGTCTATCTATCTATCTATCTATCTATATCTATCTATCATGAAGGTTGTGTGTTGCAGTATGAAGCCCCACAGCTCTATGGACCAACAGAGCCCTTTCTGTCTGGTTTACGAGGGCCCTCAAGCCATCACCTCTTTCTTCTCGCTAGTTTCGGCCTTTGTTGTCTCGTAGAATGTTTTCCTTGCCTCGGAGAACTAATTTAGCTTTTTTCACCTTTTTTTTCTCAGGTGCTTCCTTTTTAAGCGTTGACTTTGAAGTGTCTTACGTTTATGTCGCTGCTTCCTCTGCCTTGCTCCACAGCTGTTTCAAGAAAGCCAAAACATTGCTTAACAGACACACATTATTATTAAAATAGGGATTCGCACCAAGCCTAAAAAGACTATGTGGCACCAAAAGAAACTTTGTGGAAAAAAAAACAAACATCGGAGGTGTTGTGGGGCAGGGCGCACGACGGAGTAGAGGAGAAGAAGACTAGGAAACACTAATTAAAGAAGCTGAAGGAGACGGGTATGGAGGAGAAACCGCATAAGATGTGGGAGGGAGAAAGTGGGGGACTCTCCGAGCAAATCGGCTAAGACAAGGGGGCGATTAAGGGAGGATATGAAGGGGAATGCCTGCCGTCGGGCATTGGAGAAACGCGGACAGTCGATCAGGAGATGCTGGACAGACACTGGAATATGGCAGCAAGGACAGAGCGTGGGGACATCACAGGACATCAAATGACCATGCGTGAGCCTGGTGTGGCCGAGCCGAAGACGGGCTAGAGCGGTCTCCCATCGACGATTGCGATGAGAGGAAGACTTCCAAGGGAGGACGGAAGGTTTGACAGAACGCAGTTTGACATCAGACACCCTCATGGAGGTCCATTCGTCCTGCCAGCGCTGACGTAGTAATTGAGTAACACGAGGGAAGTAATCAGATGCAGGAATACGTCGTGGCACGAGTCGGTGAGAGGTAATAGCAGAGCGGGCGAAAAAATCAACCCGCTCATTGCCAGGCACACCAACATGACTCGGGACCCAACAGAAAGACAGGGACTTCAATTTAGTAGCGATGCGGAACAACCATTCTTGAATCTCCAGCACTAAGGGGTTAACAGCGGGAAGAGACTGAATACTCTGAAGAGCACTAAGGGAGTCACTAAAAATTACAAAGGTATGCAGGTGTGAACAAAAAATAGTACGTAGGGCAAATAAAATAGCAAATAACTCGGCCGTAAAGACACTAGCACATGATTGGATGTGACGTTGGAAGGTCCGGTCCGGGAACACAACCGCAAACCCTGTACCGGCGGAGGTCTTGGAACCATCAGTGTACACTGGAACGGCTGAAGAGTGGCGTAGCAGATGTTCCGTAAACTGAGCATAAAGCAACTGTGGGGTTGAAGAGGCCTTAGAGGGGGGGAGGGCAGCTGTACAAACGGTAGGGCGAGGGAGTAGCCATGGGGGGAACTCCGACTGTCGGAGGGGTAGCACCGATGGAATGGGAAAAGAGAAGGAGGCCAGTAAAGCAGAGACCCGACCGGGGAACGAAGTAGCAGACACTGATGGGGCTAAGCCGCAAGCCGTGGGAGGAAAACCAGCCGAACTGTGTTGCAGAAGGCGAAGATGACATCGAAGGGTCAGTTTATCCCGCCTGGATGATAGCGGTGGGACACCCGACTCAGCATAAAGGCTAATAACCGGAGTAGAGCGAAAAGCCCCTAGCGACAAGCGCAGACCGTGATGGTGAAGGGAGTCTAGGCGCTTAAGGTTTGTACGCGCAGCGGAGGCATATACCTGGCAGCCATAATCGATCTTGGAGAGAATAAGCGTTGTATGGAGGCGCAGAAGAGTCGTCCGGTCCGCACCCCAAGACAAGTGGCTAAGGGTTTGTAAGAGTTGAAGCCGTCGGGTGGTGGAGGTCAGTAACGAAGTAATGTGCGGGTACCATGTCAACCGAGTATCGAAAATGAGACCCAAGAATGGAGCTGAGGACCTGTAAGGCAGAGGGCGGTTATACAACGTAAGAACAGGATGCGGGACTGTATGGCGTTTTGTGAAGACGACGGCACAAGATTTCGAGGGCGAAAACCGAAAACCATGGGCCGTAGCCCACTGCGCAGCTGCATCAATGGCCCGCTGCATGAGATGTTGTAGGGCAGCGATATCCAAACCCACAGCGTAAATAGCGAAGTCGTCCACATACAAAGAAGCACGGACACCAAGAGGGAGGGAAGAAATAATACCATTAATAGCTAGGATAAAAAGGATGGTACTAAGAACACAACCCTGTGGGACACCGTCGTGTTGGGGGTATGTTCGTGAGAATGTATTCTGAAGCTTGACTCGGAAAGTACGATCACGGAGAAAGTTCTGCAAGAATACCGCCATGTTGCCAGACACACCAGAACGTAAAAGGGTACGAAGGATGTTGTATTTCCAGGCAGTATCATACGCTTTTTCAAGATCGAAGAATACAGCTAAAACCGACTTAGTGTCCGAAAAGGCATCGCGGATAGAAGTCGCCAATCTCAATAATGGGTCCAAAGTACTACGGCCCTTGCGAAAGCCATATTGAAAAGGTGACAGGATGCTTCTTGATTCCAGGAGCCACATTAAGCGGGAGTGAACCATGCGTTCTAATAATTTGCCGACACAACTGACCAGGGCAATGGGACGGTAATCTGCTGGTGCATGGCCCGACTTACCCGGCTTAAGGAATGGGAGAAGGATGGCATGTCTCCACCCAGCCGGAAAAAAGCCTGTGGACCACAGACGGTTGTAGATGGACAAGAGAAAGCCAAGCGCAGGTGGAGATAAGTGCTTCAGCATCAAGTAATGGACACCGTCAGGGCCTTCACATGTATCCTTACAGGCTCCCAGGCTAGACTCAAGCTCAGCCCGGGAGAAGGGGGCATTGAAAAACTGATCAGATGATAAGACGAAGTCAAGTCGCCTAAGTTCAGAACGGCGTTTATGCATCTGGAAGGAGGGCGGGAGATGGGAGCCAGTGCTAACATCACTGAAATGTTGTCCCAACATATTGGCCACCAGAGACGGATCGCCCACAATGCCAGTGTTGGTATGGAGGACAGGGGCCGGCGTAGGCGCATGTTTCCCTGCAATCTTCCTGACGCGAGCCCAGACTTGCGGAACAGGTGTATCTGCGTTGATAGTAGAGGCATACGACATCCAGCTAGATTTTTTAGCAGAGCGGATTGTACGACGGAAGACGGCATTAGCCTGTTTGAAAAGAGTATACGCATCCCGCTCATATGGAGAGCCTTTTTTCCGACGGAAACTCTTCCACTTGGCTCTTTTATTGCGTAAAGCCGAAGTGCACTGAGCAGTCCACCACGGTACACACTTAGAAGACATACTCCGAGTAGTGCGTGGAATACAAGTATAGGCAGCATGGAGCACAAACATCAGGAAACTGGTAAGCATGGCATCAGGGTCCGGGAAAGCAGGGGTCGGATTAGACGGAACGGCGAGATCAGCGAAAGATGACCAGTCGGCACGATCGAAACACCAACGGGGAGGGCGTGGCACTGGGGAGTAAGACGTAGGGGAGAGGACAATCGGGAAGTGGTCAGTCGCACAGTAATCATTAAAGACCTTCCAAGTAAAATCCAAGGATAGTGTAGGGGAACACAGAGACAAGTCAATACATGAGAAGGTACGGGTGCCGCTATCAAAATGCGTAGAGGAACCAGTGTTTAAAAGAAATAAATCGTGTGTACGAATCAGAGCCTCAAGGGAACGACCCCGTGTATTAACGGTAGAGTCACCCCACAGGGAATGCCTGCAATTAAAATCCCCTAAAAGGAGGAAAGGTGGAGGTAATAGAGAAAGGATCCTGTTTAATTCTGGAACATCGAGCGGGATCGAGGGGGAAAGGTATATGGAAACTACTGTAAGCCAGCGGGAAAGGAACACTCTGGCAAGCGTGCATTTAAGAGAGGTACGGATAGTTAACTGAGACACTGGGACATCAAGATGTACGAGGAGGCAAGTAGCATACTGGGAATGGGGAGAACTTATATAGGAGTAAAAAGGAATTGGGGAGGGGGCATTAGATAAACGCGATTCTTGTAAACTAATAATAAGTGGGCTAAACCTAGAGATAAGGTAACGAAGATCAACACGATGTGCTGCAAAACTACGAATGTTCCATTGTAAAATGGACATTATAATGACAAAAAAGATTAAAAAGAAGACGCGTACAAGAGGGAAGAAAAGACGTACACTATATACAACATATTTACAAAATACAGGTAACACCGTGGGTGGAAAATATAGCCAAGAGAGGCTAACGATGGGAAATAAGAGCAGGAAGTGGAGAAGACGTTGAAGGGGAAGACTGGAAACCGGGGGGCATAGGGAGGTCTAACAGAGAAAGAGGAGAGGAAGGAGGAGGGCCGGAAGAGGGAGGAAGGACGGACGGCGGGTGGGAAGAGAAGGAGGGGGTAAGGGCAGGAGAAGGAAGAGGGGGAGGGTCAGGAGGAGGAAGAGGAGGAGGGCCCGGAGGAAGGCCAGAAGGGGGAGTGGAGGAAGAGGACGGGGCAGGGGAAGGCGGGAGAGGGAAAGGCGGGAGAGGGGTAGGGGGGAGAGAAGAGGGGGTAGGATGAACTTCGGCGTGAACAGTAGAAGGTGGTGGGTGGGAAGAACGGATAAATTCGTCAATCTGAGGTAGGGTTTCGTAGGAGAAATCTAGGGATGCAGGGACGGGAGGAGGAGGAGACTGGACGGAGAGAGGAGAAAGGGAAACAGAAGGAGAAGGAGGCGACTTCTTCTTCTTCTCGCAGGGACTTGAGCACCGCACATCACGGAGACCACCCTTACGTTTAAAAGAGGAAGCGGGCGAGGAAGAACGGAGCACAGGAGCCCGTTTGGTAGAGGAGAAGGGAAGTTTAGAGCGAGTAGGAGATTTGGGGCGACTAGAAGAGGAAGATGACGGAGAACGGGGGGGAGGCTTGGAACGGTGAGAGCGTGGAGGGAGACTAGAAGAGGAGGAACAAGGAAGAGAGCAAGAGGAAGGGGCAGAAGTAGGAGAAGGACTGAGAACAGAGAAAGTGTTAGACAAAGGGACAGAAAAGGAAGAGACGGAAGGACGAACGGAGGAGACTGAAGAGGAGGAAGGAGAAAATCCAGGAGAAGCACCGGTAGAAGGAAGGGAGGCAGATGACGAAACTGGTGCGACCGGGGGGACGGAGGGAGCGGAGGCGGTGGAAGGAACCGAGGAACCAGAAAAAGGGGGGGGCGTGGTAGAGGGAGGCAAAGAAGAGGAGGGAGGAGACAGAGTCTTGGAAAATGACTGAGGGGTGAAGCCCAAGCGACGAGCCTCTTGGCGGGCTGCGGTGAGCGTAAGGCCGTGTCTCGCTTTGAGAACAGCAACCTCAGACTCGAACAGATGAACGGGGCAAATCTTAGAGTCGGCCGAATGAGACCCGCGGCAATTAAGGCAGAACTGGGACGTTGACTGACATTCGCCAACGGCATGTCCGGACTGCGCACAGCGCGGGCAGAGTGGGCTCTCAGCGGCTGTACGGCAGAACTTAGCCGGGTGGCCGAAACGCCAGCAGCTGCGACACTGGAGTGGACGGGGAAGAGACGCAGTCACGGGGAGGCGAGTACCACCGACAATAACATGGGCAGGAAGGGAAAGTCCATCAAAAGAGATCTTGGCAATGTTAGCGGGATGGCGGCGAAGGTCGCGAGGAGGGATAGTGTAGCACACCACACTAACCACCTTGTGGTCTTGAGCGACAACGATGTCCTTGACGAGGTCGGCGCAATCCGCGAAAGGACGACCCCCGAGACGGATGGAAGCGGGGATCAGGACAGTCCCTGTACAGGAGTTGAGTCGTTGATCTTTTTGAGCCGGGATGGGGGTGCCAGAACAATCGACGAAAGAGGACATAGCAGTAGCCTGAAGTTCGTTTTGGACGGTAACAAGACGGGAGGCATCATGGCGGGAGTGGAAGGTGACGTCCTTTCCC